>JANJGN010001560.1:0-127915 GCA_026770705.1 Isurus oxyrinchus
GGAGCGAAATGTTTCCTTAGTCAATGACAAGTTTTAATTTGTTATGATTCCATTCTGTAATACTTTTTAATTGCGAACAATTGGGTTCATAAGCTGCTCACCGACCTGAATGAATACATTTTAAAGTCAGTCTGACATCTATACGAATAAAAATATAACTGGAAGGATGACATCAGCCTGCGGATTTAATTTAAGTACATGGAGCCAGCAGAGTTGTTACAATAATTTATACCGCAAGTTCAATTTCTATGGGGGGAAGTAAAAAGGGCCTCTTCTGAAATGGGCATCTGAGTCAAACAAATGCCCAAATTGTACTGCTTGCAGGGTGCAGAATGCACTGAAACAGGAAGGTGCCCATCATCCAAACATTCAAAATAGGTCAAGTAGAATATATGGCTCTTCGTCCCTGCTCCACCGCTCCATGAGATCACGCATGATAGCGTTTCGAGTTCCACATTCGCATCTAACTCCGGTAACAGTTAATTCCCTTGCCTAACATGAACTCCCTATTAAACATATTAATGGCCTGGCCTTCATTGCCTATTCAGGCAGAGATTTCCAAAGTCGTGCAGACTTTTGAGAGAAAAAGAAGCTACCTTTCTTTATGCTGACAGGGCGAACCATATTGGGAAACAGTGTCCCACATTTCTGAGCTCATCCCAAGAGGAAACAAACTTTCCACAGCCAACTTGTCAGATCATTCAAGCTCTTGTCTTATTCAAGTCACCGCTCACACGACTAAGATGCAGTGGAAAGAACCCAGACTGTCCAACCGCTACTCATAAAACAAGCCCACTCATTCCAGGTATGTATCTAATCATCCCCGTCTAACCCACCACCAACTTGTTTTCATCATTTATTCAATCATGGAAAATGTGCACAGTATTCGACATTGGTTTCACCATTGCTCTGTATGACTGAATCATGACACCCTTACATTTATCATCTATTCCTCCCCTAAAAAATGGAGCCTTTCCTGAAGATATCTTACCTACTTTTTTAACACGCATACTAACATTTCGCAACTTATACTCTAGACAACCCAGATCCTTCTGCAACTTGTAATTTTGCATCCATACTCAAGACTACACTGATTGTTATTCTTCCTGTCAAAGTGAACATTCCACATTCCACAACTCCACATTTTCCCATATTATGCTCCATGTACCAGATTTCCTCGTGCTCATTCAAATTATCTATAACTTTCTCCAAACTCATTATGTACTATTCACAACATGCTTCCCTACCTAGATTGTTGTGGTCTGTTGCATTGAAACTATGATGTCTTCGTTCCCATCATGCAAATCATTGTAACAAATTGTTAAAAGTTGTATTCCCAGCAGAGACGCCTGCAGGCCTCCAATGGTCACATGCTGCCAATCCGAAAATAAGACTCATTTTTGTACAATTCCTTAATGCCAGACGTACAATCTTCCATACGTAATAACACTTTACACCAGACCCTGATGTATTATTCTTATTATGAGCATTATTGTGTTTCTATAATTGTTATTATTGTTTACTGAAATAGCCTTTGATGTAGAATCTTATTAAATCCCTGCTATAACCCAGATTTAGGGCCTTAGAACCGCAGAAAAATTACACCACAGAAGGAAGTTATTCGGCCCATCTTGCCCATCTCCAGCCGGAGGACACCAAGGGGCCTTTTCTAATCCCACCTTCCTGCACTGGGCCCATTGCCCTGTAGCTTACATCACTTAAAGTGCAGATCCAGGTACGTTTTGAAGTGTTTCGAGCTTCTGCATCTACCACCAACTTGGACAGCGAATTCTGGACACCCGCTACCCTTCTGCATGAAACAGTTCTTCCTCATGACCCCCCGACATCTTCTGCCACTTATCTAGGAGCTATGTCCCTTGGTTCTAGAATTCACCATCAAGGAAACAATTTTATCCTGTCAATTCTAAAAAATGTCCTGATAATTTTGTACACAATTTTGTACACCTCAATCAAGTTACCTCTCAGCCATCTTTGTTCTCAGGAAATTCACCACAAGCTATCCAATCGCTCCTCGTAGCTACACATTCTTAAACCTGACAACATTCGTGTCAACGTCCTCTGCACTCTCCCCAGAGCTGTTAGGTCCTCCCATTAAATATGGTGACCAGAACTGCACACAATACTCCAGTTTTGGCCTCACAAGACTTTTATACAAATCCAACATTATATACTTACTTTTATATTCTATACCTTTGCCAATGAAGGAGAACATTCTATATGCTTTCCTTACACCCTTGACTGCCTGAACTGCTGCGTTCAGTGTTCTGTGTACTTTTACTCCAAGATCTCACACCTCATGGACGCTACTCAAATTCCAAATGGTCGTGTGATCCATGTAACTGTTTGACCTCCCTAAATGTTTGACCTCATGCTTTTCGATGTTAAAATACACCTGCCAATTTACCGCCCACGTCGCTGACCCATCTATATATTTTTGGAGATTATGGCTATACTCTCCACTATGTACTGCTCGACCAATCTTGGTCATCTGCAAATTTCCCCATCGTGACCCCCATGTTAACGTCCGAATTGTAAATATATAACACAAACAGAAAGGTCCCAACACCGAGCCGTATGGAACACAACTTGAGACACAAATACATCAATCGACCAATACCCTTTGTTTCCTGTTAAAAAGTCAACCATTTATCCAGTTTTCCACATTACCCTGAATCCTATGGGCTTTTACTTTCCTGAACAATCTGCCATGTGGGATCTTGTCAAATGCCTTGCTAAAGCCCATGTGCACAACATCGTCTGTACTACCTTCATCAACCCTTCTTGTCACTGACTCAAAGAATTCAAACACATTTGTGAGGCAAGACCTTCCTTTAACAAATCCATGCTGCCCATCCCTGACTAATCCATGCCTTTCCACATGACAGTTAAACCTATCTGTCAGGACCGATTCTACTAATTCGCTCACCACCAATGTAAACTAACTGAACTGTAATTGTTTCTCATTTCCTTTAATCATTTTTTTAAATGTATCTACGTTTGCAATTATCCAATCCCCATTATCTCCCCTGCATCTAGTGAAGTTTGTAAAATCATCCTTAGGACATCTCCTATCTCCCCCCTCGCTTCCATCAGCAGCCTCGGAAACAATCCATCTGGCCCCACTGACCAGTACTATTCGAGTACTTCCCTTCTCATTACTACTATGCCGGCCAATATATCGCAGTGTTCCTCCTGGACTACAATAACTGCATCCTGCCTTTCCTTTCCACACACAGTGAAAAAAAAATATTCATTCTGAACCCTTTGCACAGTCTAGGCACCCACACACAAGATTCCATCTTCATCTCTGATAGGCCCCTCTTTTTCTTTAACTAGCCTTTTTGCATAAATGTAAATCACCTTTGGTTTATCTTTAACTTTCTTTGCTAATCTTTTTTCATGTTCTCTCTTTGATTTCCTTATTTCCTTGTTAACTTCATCCCTGCACTTCCTATATTCGTCTCGGTATGTGCAATCCTTATTTATCTGAGCCGATCGTACACTTTCATCACTGTTTGATCTTGCCCTGTATTCCTCTAGGCAACCAGGGGGGTCTAGATCTGTCTGTAGCATTCTTATTTCTGTAGGGAACATGTCTACTTTGTACAATTAGGTCCTCGCTTTTTGGTGTTTCCCACTGGGTTACGATTGTTTTACCTGCAGCAGTGCTGCCCAGTCCACCTCAGTGAAGTCCCTTCTCATTCCTGCAAATTTTACCATCCCTCAGTTCAAGACATTTGCTCTTGTACTTTCTCTGTCTCTTTCCATGGTAATGCTAAATCTAACTGAACTGTGATCATTGTCGCCGATATGGTCGCCCACTTTCACTTCACTCACTTGCTCTCCTTCCTTAACCAAGGCTTAGAATATAATTCCATATCCTCTCATTGGGTTTGTCACTAATTGGTTGAAAAATAACTCCTGTACACACTGCATTATTCCCCCCCCCCCCCCCCCCCCGCATTGCCCCTTATATTGACTGAATCCCAGCTGATATTAGGATAGTTGAAATTCCTACTATTATTGCACTCACGTTCTCACAAGAAGATATTTGCCTAAAATTTGTACTTCTATCTCCCTTTTACAATTTGCGGATGTGTAGAATACTCCCAGCAGTGTGAGTGATGCTTTTTTTTTTATTTCTAAGCTCAATCCAAAAAGCCTCGTAAAGCAAGCGAACAACCTCCCCTTTATGCAGAGCATTTATTACTCCTTTAACGAGCTCCAATAAAGCGGTGAAACATGACTTTTGCCTTTCACAAAGCCATGTTGCTCTTCCCGATCACCTTGAGTTGCTCTAAGCACCAACTACTAAACTCCTTAATTATTAATTTTCAAAAGACAGATGTCAGGCTTCCCTCGCTTATTAATTAGAGGGGTTTAATTTGCAAATCTCATGTCTTTTGGAACAACTATTGCAGACTATTGCGAATTTTGGTGTTTGCTGCTCCTTTGGCCACCTGGTTTAAGACTGCAAGATGAAGTTCACCTGGAACCGCAGATTTCTCGACCCGCAGCTAGATAGATTTGCTCAGTATCGCCTCCCGAGGGATTGCAATGTCAACAAGATTTTATTTTCCAATCCAAATCCTGATTTACAACAATTTCTGGGATTTCTTTCGATTCCTCTCTCGTGAGTAGCAAAACAAAAAATGTTCATTCTGTCGGCGATTTTCTTATAGAACATGGTGCCTCCGTTTTGTCTTTCGAGAGGATGAACATTCACTGTATTTATTATTTCCTTTTTATAATATCAGGTGAGAATCTAGCCCTCCGTTTGCACTTTCCTAGTGAGATTCCTCCCATACGCTAATTTCTCTCTCCTGATTAATTGCTTAGCCATTATTTGCCACCCTCTCTATTCTGGCCAATCCACTCATCTTTGCACAGTTTAACTCCTTTTCCTTATGTTTCTGGGTTTTTTTAACATCTTTAAGTAAGGACGGTTGCTGGGCACTTCACTTAGAACCTTTCATTATAGTCGGAATATTGTTATTCCTAATATCGCTAAATTTATTCTAAATGTCTGCCACTTGTTCTCTGTTGATTTAGAATATATTCCAGATCTGCAGCTCAATTCAGCTGCTTCAGATTTCATTGACAAATAGTTGCCCTTATTGAACTTCAAAATATTAGCCTTAGAACCCCTCATCAATCTGATGTGGATTTTTATTTGAAACATATTTTGGTAACTGCTACTGATGTAGTCCCTTTGGTTTGAGGTCATTAATTTATCAAGTCACATTACCTGATACCAAGATTAATATACGCTGCACTCTGCTGGATGCACCACGTGCTGCTCACAGAAACTATCTCGAAAGGTTTGTATGAAAACTTCATCTAAGGCAATGGCTGACAATCCGATTTTCCAATTTATGTGTAGATTATAATCATCCAAGATTTTTGCTGCCCCATAATCACAAACACCCAATATTGATTCTTGCATACATTTTTGTGCAGTTCGGTTAATGTTAGGCACATGTAGACCATCCCGACTAGTGACCTATTCCCATTGCTATTGCTCATATACATGAAGACCTGTTCTGCATACTGACCTCCTGAAATAAGGCCATTCTAAATATTGCAACAAAACCATCGTCGATTAACATTGCCAGCCCTCAACCTTTACCTTACACTTCATTATTCTTGAATGTCATTTGCATCTCATTATTCAGGACCCAACACTTTTCATCTGCGCAACGCATATTGAAATATGTTTAATTACTTCAATGTTCGTTGTCAATTTACTCACTTTGTGATGACTGCTATGCACTTTCAGATACAGAAACGTTTTTGTTTTTTTGTTACCTTATTAACATCCAGTCTTTCTGTTGCTACATTCTTACCTGTCTTTTTCCTCTCTCTCTATCTGTGCATTCATGCAATTCTCTGAAACTAATTACCAATTTACTGTTCGCCTGTCCTCCCTTGTCACGACAGCTTGATTTTCTGCAGCTACCCAGGTATAAACCCGGAAATCTCCCCCCACCCCCCCGTATCCGACCTTCCCTGCTTAGATTAAAACACTCTCTATTACTTGCATATTTGGCCCACCAGAACACTCATCCCACCACGGTAGACAGCTTCAGTCTACAGACCCAAGTTCCGCAGGACTCCTGCTGTGCCCCATCAATGGGAAGACAATTATCCCGCACCTGTCCAAACCACCCGAAAGCGTGACTGAAACATGATCCCTCATACCATATTTTTCCTATTCAAATTTGGGTGCGCCTGAGAAAATCATCCAGAGGGTATTATTTTAGTGTTTGCCCTAGCATTATAGTTACTCAGCACAGAAGCAGGCCTTTTGGTCCTTTGTGTTTCTTGAGTTGTGCCCTGATTCTCATCATTAGTATAGATGCATTCTTCGCTTGCCCTTCCTATATCCTTGGTACCTACATGGAACACGGTAACTGGATTTATCTCCTCCCATTGCGAGTTCCTATCCAGCCCTGAGCAGGTATCCTTAGAGGTGGCAGCGGCCAAGCAAGGCAGCTTCATGAATTCTCATCATTCGCTGCAGGAAAGAGTGTCAATCGCCATCAGCATAATGCCCACCTAGTCCCACTGCATTCCTTTGTGATCTCCCTACTTACACGGCTTCCTAGATCATGGTGCCATGGCCTGTCTGCTCATCCATCTTGCACACCTCGCTGTTAGATCCGTGCTGTATTCCAGGGCCCACTGAGCTCAAGTGTTGGCTACAGGGTTGCCCACAGAAGCAGTGACTGATGACAAACGTACAGCGGCCTTAGACTGCAGCACAATGACGCGATAGTGAGGCTCATGCAACAGTTTGCAACTTGCTGGAGCAGACCATCAGGACGCTGACGCTGCTCCTCCCCTCCTGTTCTCTCTATCTGCCTTTTATGGCCACAGCATTTTGTCCCTCACTGCTAAACAGAAACAAAGGATTTAATTCTAGAAGGTGTGAACATCTTCTGGAACAAAAGTACCAAGTTATTTCCCACCACCGCCCACCCCCCCCCCCCCCCCCCCCCCCCCCCGCCCCCTCTCCTATGCGGTGCATTTATTGCCGTTCAGCTTCCAGAGCAATAATCCGGACCCGTAATCCCTTCAACTGCTTCCCTTTCTGCAAATGTGTTTCTGCTGGATTACTTTGGTATCCGAACGCTCACACATTCCACAGTTCAATGTAAAAACTCTACTGCTATTGATACTGATGTCATTTCGTTAAATTGATTGTACTACTTCTTAACTAACTTCGGATGAATCATATGAACACTGGAATTTACTAAGTTTATTAAACACTAGTACAACATACAATTAACTAGCTTTGTCACAGGCATGTTTACATGCATGGCAGGGTCTCCGTCATCTCCTACAAACACTTTGATGTTGTTCTGTTTGGTTTATGTTGCCTCTCCCCACCCCACGTGTCAATTGACATCACCTCACTCTCTACCCTATTATCATTCATCTAACATGCAGCTGGGTCCTTCCTCTGATTTACCCATTGTTAATTTTCTCTAGAGGATATTTTGTTACATCTCTCATTAATTCCATCATCATTTCATTTCGAAGTTTATCTGTGCCTTCCTTTTTTTGTGTTATTTCCTGACACTCTGGCTTTCTTTCGCCGTCTTCTCCTTTATTCTCATTCTATTTATTTAATTATTTTCACATTAAATGCCATTTCTTGCTCTCCTCCCTTTATTCAGCCAGGAACTTTTATTATCAGCTATTTTTTGACTGTTTTAATGGAACATATAAATCCAGACACATATTAATCACATGTAAGTATATATTTCCCACTGCTATTCTCCCTTTATATAATCAAAAATCTATTCCATTTCATCTGCACAATTTGCATTCTGATTGCCACAATACCAGCTCCTCACAGTCTAGTTTTATTGATGAGAATTTTTTCCTTTACATATTTCACAATGGCTACCAAAAATACGTAATTATATTCCGATTGATAGTGCCCCTATTTCATCCTAAAAGGATTTATCAAACCTGTTTGAGTGATTTTTCAAAGCCTAGTTTTATGGCCACTGCTTGAGGGGATTTCCCATCTACGTTGTAAGCAATGCGGCCTGTATTATGCATTAACTACCTCACTATAAATTAGCTCCAAAATTAGTTCAGCTGCACAATGACCTTTGCATAATTTAAACTGTATCCGATCCTACGTTGGTCCAACGACTTGTCTCCCACATGGAAATACATTTTCCAGCAGTAATCAATCACTCACCAAATATTTAAAAGTTGAATATGAATTTGCAATCTGACGTTATCTCTTCAGTTACAGAGACAGGCTGTGAAAAATAAGGGTACAACGCACAGAAGATGACTAAAGTCAAACACATTGAACTCATGTAATCATCAGGACATAAGATATAGACGCAGCAGGACCTTTTGACATCCCAGCTTGCAGCCCCATTCAATTAATTTTGTACCTAATCATTTACTTTTATTTTCAAACACTTTCCACGAAGCCTTTCATCCCAATTGCATCAAAAGGTTTGGTTAAAACATGCCCTCATTGTACCCAATGTCCGAGCAATATTCTGCTTTCTGTGGCAGAAAGACCCAAAGCTTTAAGTGTCAAAACATGTTTGCAACTTAATCATGAAAGGCTGACTCTTGTTCCCTATGTCCAGGGGTAGATTACCCTAAAAACCTGCTTACATAAGCGAGCAGAATTATATCCCAGTAAGGTGAAATATAGCAAAACGAGCTCAGGGATGGAAGTGGGTGAGATGGTGAGGAAGACCTGTGGCAGAATTTAAAAGCAAAAGGAATCTTTCCTCGACAGAATTGAAAGAAAGTTATCTTGCCGCGGGTACAAAATCTGAGGTCGTCGTGTTAAAAGTGTTCAGTGGGTTTCTGTGGAGTTCAATGAGACAAATTTAATCGTATGTTAGGATGTAGGCAGCGAAGCTGGGACTGACAGATAGACAGTCAGGCAGAGACAGTGAGAGAGAGAGAGAGAGAGGTAGAGAGAGCGGGAGAGACGTCGGGTGAAATATCTCTCAATAAAGATAATCTAAATAGTTGATAATAAAACAATAGAATGATTAAAGGAATCAGAAGGACTATATAAATGAAGGTGAGCGTCAATCACTAAGCCGAAGGGTGAAAATGAACAGCAGGAGGAAATGCAGATCAAGAAATGAGGGAATAATTTGTAAAAAGAATGGCAAACATAAACTGTGGCAGTGATTGAGGAAGGAATAAATCGAATAAAACTTGTAATATTCTACAAAACATGACAACATATGAATAAGAATAGTGACAGCGACAGTATAATTCCATGAGAAATAATAAACTCTGTAAACATGGGCAAAGATATTCGATGTCTCTGTGTTTCTCCCTGTCCTTCCCTCTATACTTCTCTATCTCTCTCTGTGCCCCCTTCTCTTTCTATCTCTCTCTCTTCTCAGTCAGTATTATTGCTGCATTATTACGCCCATAGAAGAAAATTTGCACACGGTAGCCTAGCAAGCACACTGAACATTTTTAAGCCGAGAATATCAGATTCCAGAAAACATTTGTGTGTTTTAAATATCAGTGAATTAATGGAAGGGGACATCAAACGTGCTATTATGCGGCACTTGATTAGAAATAACCTGCTCACTGATGCCCACTCTGGATTCCACCAGGTAAACTCGGCTCCTGAACGCGTTACAGCCTTGTTTCAAACATGGACAAAAGCGCTGACCTCCCGAGGTGTGGTGACAGTGACTGTCCTTGAACTGAACGCAACATTTGACCGAGTGTGGAACCAAGGAGCCCCAGCTAAACTGGAGTCAATGAGCATCAGTGGGAAACCTCTCCACTGGTTTGGGTCATACCGATCACATAATAAGATGTTTGTGGTTGTTGGAGATCAGTCTGAGTTGCAGGAGTTACACAGCGTCGTGTCCTGGGCCCAACCATTCTCAGCTGCTTCATCAATTACATTCGTTCCATCATATTGTGAGAAGTGGGGATGTTCCCTGATGATTCCATAATGTTCAGCACCATTAACGGCACGTCAGATGCTCAATCAGTCTATGTCCAAATGCAGCAGGACCTGGATAATATGCAGTGTTCGGCTGACAATTGGCAAGTAACATTCACGCCACACAAGTGTCAGGCAATGGCCTTCTCTAACAAGAGAGAATCCAACCATCGCCCTTTGATTTGCAATGTCATTAGCATCATTGAATGTCCCACTATCAACATCCTGGTGGTTACCATTGAACAGCCAGTGAACTTAACTATCCAAATGAAAATTTTCTCTACAAGACCATGTCTGACGTAATGAATCGTGCCAAGAGCAACTCGGCACCTTACTCTCCAAAGCCTGTCCATCATCTACAAGGCACAAGGCAGGAGTCTGATGCAATAATCCCTACTTGCCTGGATGAGTACAGCTCTGACAACACTGAAGAATCTCGACGCTGTCCAGGACAAAGCAGCCTGATTCATTGGCACTCCATGCGCAAATGTTCACTCTCTCCACCACCGATGCACAGGAGCAGTGGTGCTGAAATCCTCGAAAGCATCGAAGACTTGGAGTAAAAGGATATGTCACTACATTCTTTAACTGCTCCCTGAAATTAGTCTGTTTCACAGCGTAAATCCCAGTGTTTGTACAGCAGCTCAGGAGCTGAAACGTGCAGCTGAATTCCTGCACATTTTGAGAGACCGAAATTTCCCTCATTTAATATCACAGTTGTCACTACCTTCACTGTAACGAACAGAGAAAACAGTGGAATTATACATGAAGCTTAAAGGAAAATATATCAGCTTGCCAGAAGGTGCTGAACATATCCACGATTTTGTTGCATCCAGTAACACACTGAAACTATTGTACCGTAAATACTAAACTGAAATGACTGTGATCTGGTTGAAGACAGTAGAGCTTAAATAGGGATACATATGGTACCGAAATTGCTGAACTCGATGTTAATCATTATTCTGTCATCTTTGCTCTCCTGAGCTGTTTTTTTAAAAAATACTGCCATCTCGGAATAACTCAGCTTTTGGTGAAAGGGAGTACTGCAGTTAAACATGGTTTATTGAACTAATCGTCCTATATAGTCAGACTTACTATTCCACCCATCCCTGCTTCCCTGTCAATCACTTTTGCACTCATTCTTTTCGTTCCTGACACGGGTTCCAGGATCACCAGCCCCTCGTTCTTTACTCTATCAAAGCCCATCATGAATTTAAAAGTCTCCACTAATCCTCCCCTGAATTCTCTCCACCTAATTCAAGCCCCTCATCCCTGTTGCAAATCCAGTAAAATTCCTCTGCACCCTCTCCAAGGCCCTGACATCCTTCCTGAAATGGGTTCCCCAGAATTAGACACGATATTTCAGCTCAGGCTTCACCAAGAATTACAGATTTATACATTTTGTGTCTGACTGTCTTACTTTTGCAAACTTTGGTTCCATTTCTCAATAAAAATATATTGTTATATTAATAATGTTAAATGTGTGTCTGCAATATTTAATGAATTGCTTATGTCCACCCCATCTTTTGCATTGAACAACTCATTTATTTGCCAAATTTTCTACTTCTCAATCCTCTCTTCACAGTATTCCACCCCCTAATAACAGGTGTACACACCAGCTGGACCAGCTAAATGTTCCCCTTGAGCGGTTTGCACGAGGAATTGGATTGAAAGAGTTTACTGAACCTATTTGTTCAGTGGCTGGAATGAATTCCAGTCTCCATGGATCTTTCCCGCTGTTGTTAATAAGGGATTCTCCTCAACGTGTTAGCTCACATTGACAGCAGAAGCTTCAGCTCTCTCGCTTACAGTGACCTGCTGTTCAAGAGAAAGGGCAGACTATATCACAATCTGAGTGCAATAGATTAGAATGTTCCAAAAATGGATCATAATCTGAGAACAATAGATTAGAAAGTAACAACAATGGATCAGAATTTGAGAACAGTAGATTGGAATGTTACAACAACGGATCAGAATTTGAGAACAATAGATTGGAATGTTACAACAATAGATCAGAATCTGAGAACAATAGATTGGAATGTTACAACAATGGATCAGAATCTGAGAACAATAGAGCGGAATGTTAGGGCAATGAGCAGAATTTTATCAATGGCGCTTTATCAACTTTCTACATATTATAAGTGGATGTCATTGGAAAGCCGGGTCTAGTGGATGCTCTACGTTATTCAGGCGGGTTACTATCCCTCCCTTGCTATTATTGGCCTCCCTGGTAAGTCTCAGTTTACATGGCTATTAATTGTATAAAACATTTTTAACTGCATTACACTCCTCCATCTAAATTTGAAGTGTTTCAAGTTTGCTACGTTTTTCAACCAGTTCAGGAAGTATGAGACATCAAGATTATGACAATCATCGAGTTCCGCAATTTCAGTGCATATTTCATCTACACTGCCTTCCATTATATAACAGACATGTCAGTTTATTAGTGTATCTGCAGCAATTTCAAAATGTCACTAGATGCAGCAACATAGTGAAACATTTCAGTGCCTTCAGACAAACAGATTTATAAATTTAAGCATGTTGTGTAATTCCGCTGTTTTCACTGTTCCTTACAGTAAACCTATTGACGATTGAGATCTTAACTCGGAGAAATTGTGGTCTCTCCAAATGTGTCACTCACTACCTTGTGTCCATGGCAGCAGCGGATCTACTGGTCATTATTTTCGACCTGATATTGAGACACATTCCAATTGTTTATTGGGAATATTTTAATTTCCTGTGGGCCATGTGTGTGTGTAATATCCATGCCGTCGTGCTTTATGCAGCCACTGACTGCTCTGTCTGGTTCACTGTCTCCTTTACCTTTGATCGGTTTGTGGCCATTTGTTGCCAGAAGTTGAAAAGTAAATATTGCACTGAGAAAATGGCGACTGTGGCTCTTGGATCGGGGACTGTGCTTAGCTTCTTAAAGAATATTTTCTGGTATTTTATGTTAACAGATTCGTATTTAATGAGAAACAACCCCTGGTTTTGCTGGATAGCACTCCAAGTTCAGATATCTCCCGTCTGGATAGTCATCGAGTTTCTCCATCACCTCCTTACCCCCGTGTCCCATTTGTCCTGATTCTGCTGCTCAATGTTCTCACCGTCAGATACATTTTAATGAGCAGCAGAGCCTGCAGGAGACTCCAGGCTCACAGCAGTGAGGAGAGGCCCAGAGACCCAGAGATGGAGAGTCGGAGGAAATCCATCATTTTACTGTTTGTTATCTCGGCCACTTTCATTCTGTTGCGGGCGATGTTAATGGTGTATTCTATATGGAGTGAATGTATTATATGCTAGCCGGCTCTCCATGGATGGGTGACTATGTGCGGGAATTGGGCTGCATGCTGCAGCTCCTGAGCTGCTGCACAAACACTGGGATTTATGCCGTGACCCAGACTAAATTCAGGGAGCAGGTGAAGAATGTGCTGAAATATTCCTTTACACCAATTCTACGAAGCTTTCGAGTATTTAAACAAATGAATCACTGAGAGTTTCCAATATTTTACCAATTGATTTCTCTCTTACAGCGGGGAGATAAGCTGCTTCTGTTGTGACAGAGTCGGGGCCAGTCCTGTCCCCATTGTTAAATGTGGGGGGCGGGGGGGGGGGGGGGGGTGCAGGGACTCTCTGTGTTGTGACAAAGCGTGTTGTCACCTATCGCTCTTTTTTTCAGAGGGGATGGTGGATCCTGTGACTATAGTTACAGAGTGGGGAGGGCTCTGCTGCTATAGGACATAGAGGCTGGGGCAAATCGCTCTGGTGACAGAGGGGATGGTGGATACTGTGACTATGGTTAGAGAGCGGGGAGGGCTCTGATACTATAGGGACAGTGAGGCTGGGGCCTATCGCTCTGGTGACAGAGGGGATGGTGGACAATGTGACTATGGTTGGAGAACGGGGAGGGCTCTACTGCCATTGGGACAGTGAGGCTGGGACCTATTTTCTGGTGACAGAGGGTATGGTGTATACTGTGACTATGGTTAGAGAGTGGGGAGGGCTCTGCTGCTGTAGGGACAGTGAGGCTGGGGCCTTCGCTATGGTGCCAGTGAGAGGCAGTGCTTGATGCTGTGGTGGGCAAAACTGGGCATTTCCTCTGACTCTGTTGGCAGAGGGGTGAGCGGAGACTCTGTCTCTGGTACCATAGTGGGGAAGGCCCTATCTCTATGGGGGCAGAGCCAAGATAATACCTGACTTCATGGTTCCTGGATCGGCCACGGCCTAATCCCATTTCTGGTGTCAGCTCTCTCCCTCTAGGGACCTCATACATTGGAGACTAGATGTAAAAGGGGGCGGGGTGGGGTTAAATGTCACCGCTTTCCTGCAGGAAAGTAAGAACCGGAGGAGGGTAACCATGCTTGGGAGACTGGGCGAGTTTTCTGATACTACAGTTTCACTGGGGAAGTATGAAATATACCAGGCCTGTGGATATATGGGGTTATTATATAATTAAGTATAACAATAAATCATGTCCACACACTTTTCGTGTTTTCAATATATTTTCTATCGATAAAGAATCAGAGAGAAATTGAGAAAATTACCTTGAAGGCGTTAAAAAATAGAAAGATTCAACATGTTGGGTTAAACATTTCTAAGGTATTGCAGAGGAATTACAGTGTACAGCAAAGTTTATTTATTTCCATTCTGATTGAGATTAGCGTCCGATTACAGTACCGAATGTGCACAAAGCAGTCTGAAATAATCCCCAAATACCATCTCTAGCCAATATTTCCAAAGGGAAATGAAGAAGGAGATCATGTAAAAGATTATGTGGTGTAAGGTCGAATGGACCTGCCGATGGCACTGTGCACCTTGCTGCACATTCCAATCCCTGACAGTATTTTTCAATCTGCACGCTTTGTTCCCAGATACAGCCATGCAATAAGTGAACTTCTCTGAGACTGGCACAGAGCAGTGCCTGTAGTGACGGTGAGCCGCCAGCAGAGGGGGGCAATGGCTCACTTTAATCTCATAACAGCAAAACGGGTTTGAGAAGAGGCTTCGACCTTGGGAGCTGGGATTGTGGAACCAAATAAGCACTCACAATCCTATCCTATCTGATGCTGACCCTCACCACTCATTGAGCAGCCCATAAATGAAAGGGAGAGAAAAAGGTTTATGATGATAAGCCATTTCCGGGAATAGGGAGCGTTTTGAACCGTTCAGGTTAACCGTTGAGGAATTTATTGAGCACAAAATACAATTAGTAACAATTACACACAAAGTATTAAAAGGAATCAGATTTACCATCAGAGCGGATTAACAGAGACTCCAGCGTGTTGCAGTTCTAAGCTCAGTATTCACCCACTGAAACCCTTGCAATTGGAATGCTCCTTGCATTCTGACCCTTTATTGATGCCTTTCTAACGAAGAGATTTCCTTGTCTGATTGTCCATCAATGGAAGCCTTGCTTGCTAACCTGTGCAGTTTGACAGGTTTACCCTGCAGGGTCAATGAATCATTTCACAACATTTCTATGGATGCTTGTAAGTGAAAATGGAAAAAAGAAATCTCGCTTTTCACTTCCTCAGGAATTAAATTCCCTGTCAGGAATATGTCAATCAATCCACCTCTTATCAATTAATTCAGTTAATTCAGCTGCTACCATCACATTTTCTTCCTATCACATCAGCATCAATATATGTTTATACAGCAGGTCTATCACAGCTATTGTCAGACACAATTACTCTTTTATCCAATACAATCTTGACTTGTGAGTCTATTTTTGATCCTGCAAATCCCAGCACCGTGTTATTCCCCCCATTCTATAGAAACATTGATTAAAAACATGATATCTCCTCAGAGGCTGACCTTCAACAAGGGTCGATCTGTTGTCCCGGTGCCCGTTCTCAGTGTTGACAGATCCATGAGGCTTTAGGACCTGTACACAGTCGGAGATCTTTAATCGAACACCTTCATTAAACAGGAGATCACTTCATTCCTGGAACAGGCCGGAGCTGGAAGCATCAGCCTGACCAGCGGTCACCAATTTAAAAGAGGGAAATCATTTTCTATTTAACTAAGCAAATGCTGAATAACAACCCCACCCTTGCAGTGTGGAGCTGAATCAATAGGGGTAACAGAATCACACATGTCTAGCTGTAGATGGTCACTTTGCTGACAGGTTCATTGTGTTATAGAAGCTGAAGTTAAAGCAGAGCCGCCATCGAGCGAGTCTGTAAAACACACGGAGATGGGATCACGTCTGCTCGGTGACCCTCTCCATCTCTTTCACGGTTCCGGACGGTCCACAACTGAGCAGTGAATGTACTCCCGCTTCAAGCCGATGAGACATTGATCCTGGAAAAACTCAGCAGGTCTGGCAGCATCGGCGGAGAGGAAAAGAGTTGATGTTTCGAGTCCTCATGACCCTTCGACAGAACTCAGTGGAAGGGTCATGAGGACTCGAAACGTCAACTCTTTTCCTCTCCGCCGATGCTGCCAGACCTGCTGAGTTTTTCCAGGTAATTCTGTTTTTGTTTTGGATTTCCAGCATCCGCAGTTATTTTTGTTTTTATAGACACTGATCCTTCTGGAGCTGCCGCAAACAGAAGAAATGACTGTCACAAGCAAGGGAGGGATTGGGCAGGATGAGAGTGTGTGTGAGAGATGGATTGACCATAAGAAGTATTTCCTTTTACAGTGCAATCGTGGGATGTGGGGTTCCAGGTGGTGGTGTTCCCATTATTTGCTGCCCTTGTCCTTCTAGATGGTAGAGGGTGAAGGTTTGGAATGTGCGAAGGATCCTTCGTGAGGACGCTTTTTACAATGTGGGCTCTGTCTTCAGAGTAAGCTGTGTATTCAGTGTGGGCTCTGTGTTCAGTGTGGGCTCTGGTCTTAGTGTGGGATTTGTTCAGTGCGAACCCTGTGTTCATTGTGGCTCTGTGTTCAGTGTGAGCTCTGTGTTCAATGCGGCCTCAGTGTTCACTCTGGGCTCTGTGTTCAGTGTGGGCTCTGTGTTCAGTGTGGGCTCTGTGTTCAGTGTGGGCTGTGTTCAGTGCGAGCCCTGTGTTCATTGTGGGCTCTGTGTTCAGTGTGGGCTCTGTGTTCACTCTGGGCTCTGTGTTCAGTGTCGGATCTGTGTTCAGTGTGGGCTCTGTGTTCAGCGTGGGCTCGGTGTTCAGTTTGGGCTCTGTGTTCAGTGTGGGCTCTGTGTTCAGTGTGGGCTCTGTATTCAGTGTGAGCTCTGTGTTCTGTGTGGGCTATGTGTTCAGTGTGGGCTCTGTGTTCAGTGTGGGCTCTGTGTTCAGTGTGGGCTCTGTGTTCACTCAGGGCTCCGTGTTCAGTGTCGGATCAGTGTTCAGTGTGGGCTCTGTGATCAGTGTGGGCTCTGTGTTCAGTTTGGGCTCTGTATTCAGTGTGGGCTCTGTGTTCAATATGGGCTCTGTGTTCAGTGTGGGATCTGTGTTCAGTGTGGGCTCTGTGTTCAGTGTTGGCTCTGTGTTTAATGTGGGCTCTGTGTTCAGTGTGAGCTCTGTGTTCAGTGTGGGCTCTGTGCTCAGTGTGGGCTCTGTGATCAGTCTGGGCTCTGTGTTCAGTGTCGGATCTGCGTTCAGTGTGGGCTCTGTGTTCAGTGTGGGCTCTGTGTTCAGTGTGGGCTCAGTGTTCAAAGTGTGCTCTGTGTTCAGTGTGAGCTCTGTGTACAGTGTGGGCTCTGTGTTCAGTGTGCGCTCTGTATTCAGTGTGGGCTCTGTGTTCAGAGTAGGCTCTGTGTTCAGTGCGGGCTCTGTGTTCAGTGTGGGCTCTGTATTCAGTGTGAGCTCTGTGTTCAGGTTGGGCTCTGTGTTCAATGTGTGCTCTGTGTTCAGTGTGGGCTCTGTGTTCAGTGTGGGCTCTGTATTCAGTGTGCGCTCAGTATTCAGTGTGGGCTCTGTGTTCAGTGTGGGATCTGAGATCAGTGTTGGCTGTGTGTTCAGTGTGGGCTCTGTGTTCTGTGTGGGAGCTGTTTTCAGTGTGGGCTCGGAGTTCAGTGTTGACTCTGTGTTTAATGTGGGCTCTGTGCTCAGTGTGAGCTCTGTGTTCACTGGGGGCTCTGTGTTCAGTGTGGGATCTGTGTTCACTCTGGGCTCTGTGTTCAGTGTCGGATCTGTGTTCAGTGTGGGCTCTGTGTTCAGTGTGGGCTCTGTGTTCAGTGAGGGCTCTATGTTCAGTGTCGGCTCTGTGTTCAGTTTGGGCTCTGTGTTCAGTGTGGGATCTGTGTTCAGTGTGCGCTCTGTGTTCAGTGTTGGCTCTGTGTTTAATGTGGGCTCTGTGTTCAGTGTGAGCTCTGTGTTCAGTGTGGGCTGTGTTCAGTGTGGGCTCTGTGTTCACTCTGGGCTCTGTGTTCAGTGTCGGATCTGTGTTCAGTGTGGGCTCTGTGTTCAGAGTTGGCTCTGTGTTCAGGTTGGGCTCTGTGTTCAATGTGTGCTCTGTATTCAGTGTGGGCTCTGTGTTCATTGTGGGCTCTGTATTCAGTGTGCGCTCTGTATTCAGTGTGGGCTCTGAGTCCAGTGTGGGCTCTGTGTTCAGTGTGGAGTCTGTGTTCAATGTGGGCTCTGTGTTCAGTGTGCGCTCTGTGTTCAGTGTGGGCTCTGTGTTCAGTGTGGGCTCTGTGTTCAGCGTGGGCTCTGTGTTCACTGCGGTCCCTGTGTTCAGTGTGGTCTCTGAGTTCAGTGTGGGCTCTGTGTTCAGTGTGGGCTCTGTGTTCAGGGTGGGCTCTGTGTTCAGTGTGGGCTCTGTGTTCAGTGTGGGCTCTGTGTTCAGTGTGGGCTCTGTGTTCAGGGTGGGCTCTGTGTTCAGAGTGGGCTCTGTGTTCAGTGTGGGTTTTGTATTCAGAGTGGGCTCTGTATTCAGTGTGGGCTCTGTGTTCAGTGTGGGCTCTGTATTCAGTGTGGGCTCTGTGTTCATTGTGGGCTCTGTGTTCATTGTGGGCTCAGTGTTCAGTGTGGACTCTGTGTTCAGTGTGGGCTCTGTGTTCATTGTGGGCTCAGTGTTCAGTGTGGACTCTGTGTTCATTGTGGGCTCAGTGTTCAGTGTGGACTCTGTGTTCAGTGTGGGCTCTGTGTTCAGTGTGGGCTCTGTGTTCAGTGTGGGCTCTGTGTTCAGTGTGGGCTCTGTGTTCAGTGTGGGCTCAGTGTTCAGTTGGGCTCTGTATTTAGTGTGCGCTCCCTGCTCAGTGTGGGCTCGGTGTTCAGTGTGGCTCTGTGTTCAGTGTGGGATCTGGGTTCGGTGTGGACTCTATATTCAGTGTGGGCTCTGTGTTCAGTGTGGACTCTGTATTCAGTGTGGGCACTTTGTTCAGTGTGGGCTCTCTGTTCAGTGTGGGCTCAGTGTTAAGTGTGGGCTCTGTATTTAGTGTGGGCTCTGTATTTATTCTGGGCTCTGTGTTCAGTGTGGGCTCTGTGTTCAGTGTGGGCTCTGTGTTCGGAGTGAGCTCTGTGTTCAGTGTGGGCCCTGTGTTCAGTGTGGGCTCTGTGTTCAGTATGTGCTCAGTGGTCGGTGTGGACTCTGTATTCAGTGTGGGCTCTGTTTTCTGTATGGGCTCTGTATTTAGTGTGGGCTCTGTGTTCAGTGTGTGCTCTGTGTTCAGTGTGGGCTCTGTATTCAGTGTGGGCTCTGTGTTCAGTGTGGGCTCTGTGTTCGGTGTGGAGTCTGGATTCAGTGTGGGTTCTGTGTTCAGTGCGGGCTCCGTGTTCAGTGTGAGCTCTGTGTTCAGTGTGGGCTCTGTGTTCAGTTTGGGCTCTTTGTTCAGTGTGGGCTCTGTGTTCAGTGTTGGCTCTGTGTTTAATGTGGGATCTGTGTTCAGTGTGGGATCTGTGTTCACTCTCGGCTCTGTGTTCAGTGTCGGATCTGTGTTCAGTGTGGGCTCTGTGTTCAGTGAGGGCTCTGTGTTCAGTTTGGGCTCTGTGTTCAGTGTGGGCTCAGTGTTCAGTGTCGGCTCTGTGTTCAGTTTGGGCTCTGTGTTCAGTGTTGGCCCTGTGTTCAGTGTGGGCTCTGTGTTCAGTGTGGGCTCTGTATTCAGTGTTGGCCCTGTGTTTAATGTGGGCTCTGTGTTCAGTGTGAGCTCTGTGTTCAGTGTGGCCTGTGTTAAGTGTGGGCTCTGTGTTCACTCTGGGCTCTGTGTTCAGTGTCGGATCTGTGTTCAGTGTGAGCTCTGTGTTCACTGTGGGCTCTGTGTTCAGGTTGGGCTCTGTGTTCAATGTGTGCTCAGTGTTCAGTGTGGGTTCTGTGATCAGTTTGGGCTCTGCAATCAGTGAGCGCTCTGTATGCAGTGTGGGCTCTGTGTTCAGTGTGGGCTCTGTGTTCAATGTGGGCTCTGTATTCAATGTGAGCTCTGTGGCCACTGTGGGCTCTGTGTTCAGTGTGGGCTCTGTGTTCAGTGTGGGCTCTGTGTTCAGTGTGGGCTCTGTGTTCAGTGCGGGCTCTGTGTTCAGTGTGGGCTCTGTGTTCAGTGTCAGCTCTGTGTTCAGTGTGCGCTCAGCGTTCAGAGTGGTCTCTGTGTTCAGAGTGGGCTCTGTGTTCAGCGTGGGCTCTGTGTTCACTGCGGTCCCTGTGTTCAGTGTGGTCTCTGTGTTCATTGTGGGCTCCGTGTTCAGTGTGGGCTCTGTGTTCAGTGTGAGCCCTGTGTTCAGAGTGGGCTCTGTGTTCAGTGTGGGCTCTGTATTCAGAGTGGGCTCGGTGTTCAGTGTGGGTTCTGTATTCAGAGTGGGCTCTGTATTTAGTGTGCGCTCTCTGTTCAGTGTGGGCTCTTTGTTCAGGCTGGGCTCTGTGTTCGGATTGAGCTCCGTGTTCAGTGTGGGCTCGGTTTTCAGTGTGGGCTCTGTGTTCAGTGTGGACTCTGGGTTCGGTGTGGACTCTATATTCAGTGTGGGCTCTGTGTTCAGTGTGGGCTCTGTTTTCGGTGTGGACTCTGTATTCAGTGTGGGCAATTTGGTCAGTGTGGGCTCTGTGTTCAGTGTCGGCTCTGTGTTCAGTTTGGGCTCTGTGTTCAGTGTGGGATCTGTGTTCAGTGTGCGCTCTGTGTTCAGTGTTGGCTCAGTGTTTAATGTGGGCTCTGTGTTCAGTGTGAGCTCTGTGTTCAGTGTGGGCTGTGTTCAATGTGTGCTCTGTGTTCAGTGTGGGCTCTGTGTTCAGCGTGGGCTCTGTATTCAGTGTGCGCTCTGTATTCAGTGTGGGCTCTGTGTTCAGTGTGGGCTCTGTGTTCAATGTGGGCTCTGTATTCAATGTGAGCTCTGAGTCCAGTGTGGGCTCTGTGTTCAGTGTGGGCTCTGTGTTCAGTGTGGGCTCTGTGTTCAGTGTGGGCTTTGTGTTGAGTGTGGGCTCTGTGTTCAGTGTGGACTCTGTGTTCAATGTGGGCTCTGTGTTCAGTGTGCGCTCTGTATTCAGTGTGGGCTCTGTGTTCAGTGTGGCCAAGTGTTCAGTGTGAGCTCTGTGTTCAGTGTGGACTCTGCGTTCAGTGTGGTCTCTGTGTTCAGTGTGGGCTCTGTGTTCAGCGTGGGCTCTGTGTTCACTGAGGTCCCTGTGTTCAGTGTGGTCTCTGTGTTCAGTGTGGGCTCTGTGTTCAGTGTGGGCTCTGTGTTCAGTGTGAGCCCTGTGTTCTGTGTGGGCTCTGTGTTCAGGGTGGGCTCTGTGTTCAGAGTGGGCTCTGTGTTCAGTGTGGGTTTTGTATTCAGAGTGGGCTCTGTATTCAGTGTGGGCTCTGTGTTCAGTGTGGGCTCTGTATTCAGTGTGGGCTCTGTGTTCATTGTGGGCTCTGTGTTCATTGTGGGCTCTGTGTTCCGTGTGGAATCTGTGTTCAGTGTGGGCTCTGAGTTCAGGGTGGGCTCTGTGTTCGGAGTGAGCTCTGTGTTCAGTGTGGGCTCTGTGTTCAGTGTGGGCTCTGTGTTCAGTGTGGGCTCTGGATTCGGTGTGGACTCTTTATTCAGTGTGGGCTCTGTGTTCAGTGTGGGCTCTGTTTTCGGTGTGGACTCTGTATTCAGTGTGGGCACTTTGTTCAGTGTGGGCTCTCTGTTCAGTGTGGGCTCTGTGTTAAGTGTGGGCTCTTTATTTAGTGTGGGCTCTGTATTTATTCTGGGCTCTGTGTTCAGTGTGGGCTCTGTGTTCAGTGTGGGCTCTGTGTTCGGAGTGAGCTCTGTGTTCAGTGTGGGCCCTGTGTTCACTGTGGGTTCTATGTTCAGTATGTGCTCAGTGGTCAGTGTGGACTCTGTATTAAGTGTGGGCTCTGTGTTCAGTTTGGGCTCTGTGTTCGGTGTGGGCTCTGTATTTAGTGTGGGCTCTGTGTTCAGTGTGTGCTCTGTGTTCAGTGTGGGCTCTGTATTCAGTGTGGGCTCTGTGTTCAGTGTGGGCTTTGTGTTGAGTGTGGGCTCTGTGTACAGTGTGGACTCTGTGTTCAATGTGGGCTCTGTGTTCAGTGTGCGCTCTGTATTCAGTGTGGGCTCTGTGTTCAGTGTGGGCTCTGTGTTCAGTGTGAGCTCTGTGTTCAGTGTGGACTCTGCATTCAGTTTGGTCTCTGTGTTCAGTGTGGGCTCTGTGTTCAGTGAGGGCTCGGTGTTCAGCGTGGGCTCTGTGTTCAGTGTTGGCTCTGTGTTCAGTGTGGGCTCTGTGTTCAGTGTGGGCTCTGTGTTCAGTGTGGGTTTTGTATTCAGAGTGGGCTCTGTATTCAGTGTGGTCTCTGTGTTCAGTGTGGGCACTGTATTCAGTGTGGGCTCTGTGTTCAGAGTGGGCTCTGTGTACAGTGTGGGTTTTGTATTCAGAGTGGGCTCTGTGTTCAGTGTGGGCTCTGTGTTCAGTGTGGGCTCTGTGTTCAGTGTGGGCACTGTATTCAGTGTGGGCTCTGTGTTCATTGTGGGCTCTGTGTTCATTGTGGGCTCAGTGTTCAGTGTGGGCTCTGTTTTCAGTGTGGGCTCTGTGTTCAGTTGGGCTCTGTGTTCGGAGTGAGCTCTGTGTTCAGTGTGGGCTCGGTGTTCAGTGTGGGCTCTGTGTTCAGTGTGGGATCTGGGTTCGGTGTGGACTCTGTATTCAGTGTGGGCACTTTGTTCAGTGTGGGCTCTCTGTTCAGTGTGGGCTCTGTGTTAAGTGTGGGCTCTGTATTTAGTGTGGGCTCTGTATTTATTCTGGGCTCTGTGTTCAGTGTGGGCTCTGTGTTCAGTGTGGGCTCTGTGTTCGTAGTGAGCTCTGTGTTCAGTGTGCGCTCTGTGTTCAGCATGTGCTCAGTGGTCGGTGTGGACTCTGTATTAAGTGTGGGCTCTGTTTTCTGTATGGGCTCTGTATTTAGTGTGGGCTCTGTGTTCAGTGTGTGCTCTGTGTTCAGTGTGGGCTCTGTATTCAGTGTGGGCTCTGTGTTCAGTTTGGGCTGTGTGTTCGGTGTGGACTCTGGATTCAGTGTGAGCTCTGTGTTCAGTGTGGGCTCTGTGTTCAGTGTTGGCTCTGTGTTTAATGTGGGCTCTGTGTTCAGTGTGAGCTCTGTGTTCAGTGTGGGCTGTGTTAAGTGTGCGCTCTGTGTTCACTCTGGGCTCTGTGTTCAGTGTCGGATCTGTGTTCAGTGTGCGCTCTGTGTTCAGTGTGGGCTCTGTGTTCAGTGTGGGCTCTGTAATCAGTGAGCGCTCTGTATGCAGTGTGGGCTCTGTGTTCAGTGTGTGCTCTGTGTTTAATGTGGGCTCTGTATTCAATGTGAGCTCTGTGGCCAGTGTGGGCTCTGTGTTCAGTGTGGGAGCTGTTTTCAGTGTGGGCTCGGTGTTCAGTGTTGACTCTGTGTTTAATGTGGGCTCTGTGCTCAGTGTGAGCTCTGTGTTCACTGTGGGCTCTGTGTTCAGTGTGGGATCTGTGTTCAGGGTGGGCTCTGTGTTCAGAGTGGGCTCTGTGTTCTGTGTGGGTTTTGTATTCAGAGTGGGCTCTGTATTCAGTGTGGGCTCTGTGTTCAGTGTCGGCTCTGTGTTCATTGTGGGCTCAGTGTTCAGTGTGGACTCTGTGTTCAGTGTGGGCTCTGTGTTCAGGGTGGGATCTGGGTTCGGTGTGGACTCTATATTCAGTGTGGGCTCTGTGTTCAGTGTGGGCTCTGTTATCGGTGTGGACTCTGTATTCAGTGTGGGCACTTTTTTCAGTGTGGGCTCTCTGTTCACTGTGGGCTCTGTGTTCAATGTGAGCTCTGTATTTAGTGTGGGCTCTGTATTTATTCTGGGCTCTGTGTTCAGTGTGGGCTCTGTGTTCAGTGTGGGCTCTGTGTTCGGAGTGAGCTCTGTGTTCAGTGTGGGCCCTGTGTTCAGTGTGGGCTCTGTGTTCAGTATGTGCTCAGTGGTCGGTGTGGACTCTGTATTAAGTGTGGGCTCTGTGTTCATTTTGGGCTCTGTGTTCGGTGTGGACTCTGTATTCAGTGTGGGCTCTGTTTTCTGTATGGGCTCTGTATTTAGTGTGGGCTCTGTGTTCAGTGTGTGCTCTGTGTTCAGTGTCGGATCTGTGTTTAGTGTGGGCTCTGTGTTCACTGTGGGCTCTTTGTTCAGGTTGGGCTCTGTGTTCAATGTGTGCTCAGTGTTCAGTGTGGGTTCTGTGATCAGTGTGGGCTCTGTAATCAGTGAGCGCTCTGTATGCAGTGTGGGCTCTGTGTTCAGTGAGGGCTCTGTGTTCAATGTGGGCTCTGTATTCAATGTGAGCTCTGTGGCCAGTGTGGGCTCTGTGTTCAGTGTTGACTCTGTGTTTAATGTGTGCTCTGTGCTCAGTGTGAGCTCTGTGTTCACTGTGGGCTCTGTGTTCAGTGTGGGATCTGTGTTCACTCTGGGCTCTGTGTTCAGTGTCGGATCTGTGTTCAGTGTGGGCTCTGTGTTCAGTGAGGGCTCTGTGTTCAGTTTGGGCTCTGTGTTCAGTGTGGGCTCTGTGTTCAGTGTGGGCTCTGTGTTCAGTGTGGGCTCTGTGTTCAGTGTCGGCTCTGTGTTCAGTTTGGGCTCTGTGTTCAGTGTGGGATCTGTGTTCAGTGTGGGCTCTGTGTTCAGTGTGGGCTCTGTGTTCAGTGTGGGATCTGTATTCAGTGTGGGCCCTGTGTTCAGTGTGGGCTCTGTGTTCAGTGTTGGCTCTGTGTTTAATGTGGGCTCTGTGTTCAGTGTGAGCTCTGTGTTCAGTGTGGGCTGTGTTCAGTGTGGGCTCTGTGTTCACTCTGGGCTCTGTGTTCAGTGTCGGATCTGTGTTCTGTGTGGGCTCTGTGTTCAGAGTTGGCTCTGTGTTCAGGTTGGGCTCTGTGTTCAATGTGTGCTCTGTGTTCAGTGTGGGCTCTGTGTTCAGTGTGGGCTCTGTATTCAGTGTGCGCTCTGTATTCAGTGTGGGCTCTGTGTTCAGTGTGGGCTCTGTGTTCAATGTGGGCTCTGTATTCAATGTGAGCTCTGAGTCCAGTGTGGGCTCTGTGTTCAGTGTGGGCTCTGTGTTCAGTGTGGGCTCTGTGTTCAGTGTGGGATTTGTGTTGAGTGTGGGCTCTGTGTTCAGTGTGGACTCTGTGTTCAATGTGGGCTCTGTGTTCAGTGTGCGCTCTGTATTCAGTGTGGGCTCTGTGTTCAGTGTGGCCAAGTGTTCAGTGTGAGCTCTGTGTTCAGTGTGGACTCTGCGTTCAGTGTGGTCTCTGTGTTAGGTATGAGCTCTGTGTTCAGAGTGGGCTCTGTGTTCAGTGTGACCCCTGCGTTCAGTGTGAGCTCTGTGTTCAGGGTGGGCTCTGTGTTCAGAGTGGGCTCTTTGTTCAGTGTGGGTTTTGTATTCAGAGTGGGCTCTGTATTCAGTGTGGGCTCTGTGTTCAGTGTGGGCTCTGTATTCAGTGTGGGCTCTGTGTTCATTGAGGGCTCTGTGTTCATTGTGGGCTCTGTGTTCAGTGTGGAATCTGTGTTCAGTGTGGGCTCTGTGTTCAGTGTGGGCTCTGTGTTCAGTGTGGGCTCTGTATTTAGTGTGCGCTCTCTGTTCAGTGTGGGCTCTGTGTTCAGGGTGGGCTCTGTGTTCGGAGTGAGCTCTGTGTTCAGTGTGGTCTCTGGGTTCGGTGTGGACTCTATATTCAGTGTGGGCTCTGTGTTCAGTGTGGGCTCTGTTTTCGGTGTGGACTCTGTATTCAGTGTGGGCACTTTGTTCAGTGTGGGCTCTCTGTTCAGTGAGGGCTCTGTGTTAAGTGTGGGCTCTGTATTTAGTGTGGGCTCTGTATTTATTCTGGGCTCTGTGTTCAGTGTGGGCTCTGTGTTCAGTGTGGGCTCTGTGTTCGGAGTGAGCTCTGTGTTCAGTGTGGGCCCTGTGTTCAGTGAGGGCTCTGTGTTCAGTATGTGCTCAGTGGTCAGTGTGGACTCTGTATTAAGTGTGGGCTCTGTGTCCAGTGTGTGCTCTGTGTTCAGTGTGGGCTCTGTATTCAGTGTGAGCTCTGTGTTCAGTGTGGGATTTGTGTTGAGTGTGGACTCTGTGTTCAATGTGGGCTCTGTGTTCAGTGTGGGCTCTGTATTCAGTGTGGGCTCTGTGTTCAGTGTGGGCTCTGTGTTCAGTGTGGGATTTGTGTTGAGTGTGGGCTCTGTGTTCAGTGTGGACTCTGTGTTCAATGTGGGCTCTGTGTTCAGTGTGCGCTCTGTATTCAGTGTGGGCTCTGAGTTCAGTGTGGCCAAGTGTTCAGTGTGAGCTCTGTGTTCAGTGTGGGCTCTGTGTTAGGTATGGGCTCTGTGTTCAGCGTGGGCTCAGTGTTAGGTATGGGCTCTGTGTTCAGCGTGGGCTCTGTGTTCACTGAGGTCCCTGTGTTCAGTGTGGTCTCTGTGTTCAGTGTGACCCCTGCGTTCAGTGTAGGCTCTGTGTTCAGGGTGGGCTCTCTGTTCAGAGTGGGCTCTTTGTTCAGTGTGGGTTTTGTATTCAGAGTGGGCTCTGTATTCAGTGTGGGCTCTGTGTTCAGTGTGGGCTCTGTATTCAGTGTGGGCTCTGTGTTCAGTGTGGGCTCTGTATTTAGTGTGGGCTCTGTGTTCAGGGTGGGCTCTGTGTTCGGAGTGAGCTCTGTGTTCAGTGTGGGCTCTGGGTTCGGTGTGGACTCTATATTCAGTGTGGGCTCTGTGTTCAGTGTGGGCTCTGTTTTCGGTGTGGGCTCTGTGTTCAGTGAGGGCTCTGTGTTAAGTGTGGGCTCTGTATTTAGTGTGGGCTCTGTATTTATTCTGGGCTCTGTGTTCAGTGTGGGCTCTGTGTTCAGTGTGGGCTCTGTGTTCGGAGTGAGCTCTGTGTTCAGTGTGGGCCCGGTGTTCAGTGAAAGCTCTGTGTTCAGTATGTGCTCAGTGGTCAGTGTGGACTCTGTATTCAGTGTAGGCTCTGTTTTCTGTTTGGGCTCTGTATTTAGTGGGGGCTCTGTGTCCAGTGTGTGCTCTGTGTTCAGTGTGGGCTCTGTGTTCAGTGTGGGCTTTGTGTTGAGTGTGCGCTCTGTATTCAGTGTGGGCTCTGTGTTCAGTGTGGGCTCTGTGTTCAGTGTGAGCTCTGTGTTCAGTGTGGACTCAGCATTCAGTTTGGTCTCTGTGTTCAGTGTGGGCTCTGTGTTCAGTGTGGGCTCTTTGTTCATTGTGAGCTCAGTGTTCAGCGTGGGCTCTGTGTTCAGTGTGAGCTCTGTGTTCAGTGTGGGCTCTGTGTTCAGTGTGAGCTCTGTGTTCAGTGTGGGCTCTGTTTTCAGTGTGGGCTCTGTGTTCAGTGTGAGCTCTGTGTTCAGTGTGGGCTCTGTGTTCAGTGTGAGCTCTGTGTTCAGTGTGGGCTCTGTGTTCAGTGTGAGCTCTGTGTTCACTGCGGTCCCTGTGTTCAGTGTGGTCTCTGTGTTCAGTGTGGGCTCTGTGTTCAGAGTGGGCTCTGTGTTCAGTGTGGGTTTTGTATTCAGAGTGGGCTCTGTATTCAGTGTGGGCTCTGTGTTCAGTGTGGGCTCTGTGTTCAGGGTGGGCTCTGTGTTCAGAGTGGGATCTGTGTTCAGTGTGGGCTCTGTGTTCAGAGTGGGCTCTGTGTTCAGTGTGGGTTTTGTATTCAGAGTGGGCTCTGTATTCAGTGTGGGCTCTGTGTTCAGTGTGGGCTCTGTATTCAGTGTGGGCTCTGTGTTCATTGTGGGCTCTGTGTTCATTGTGGGCTCAGTGTTCAGTGTGGACTCTGTGTTCAGTATGTGCTCAGTGGTCGGTGTGGACTCTGTATTCAGTGTGGGCTCTGTTTTCTGTATGGGCTCTGTATTTAGTGTGGGCTCTGTGTTCAGTGTGGGCTCTGTATTCAGTGTGGGCTCTGTGTTCAGTTTGGGCTCTGTGTTCGGTGTGGACTCTGGATTCAGTGTGGGTTCTGTGTTCAGTGCAGGCTCTGTGTTCAGTGTGAGCTCTGTGTTCAGTGTGGGCTCTGTGTTCAGTGTGGGCTCTGTGTTCAGTTTGGGCTCTTTGTTCAATGTGGGCTCTGTGTTCAGTGTTGGCTCTGTGTTTAATGTGGGCTCTGTGTTCAGTGTGGGATCTGTGTTCACTCTCGGCTCTGTGTTCAGTGTCGGATCTGTGTTCAGTGTGGGCTCTGTGTTCAGTGAGGGCTCTGTGTTCAGTTTGGGCTCTGTGTTCAGTGTGGGCTCAGTGTTCAGTGTCGGCTCTGTGTTCAGTTTGGGCTCTGTGTTCAGTGTGGCTTCTGTGTTCAGTGTGGGCTCTGTGTTCAGTGAGGGCTCTGTGTTCAGTTTGGGCTCTGTGTTCAGTGTGGGCTCTGTGTTCAGTGTGGGCTCTGTGTTCCGTGTGGGCTCTGTGTTCAGTGTGGGCTCTGTTTTCAGTGTGGGTTCTGTATTCAGTGTTGGCCCTGTGTTTAATGTGGGCTCTGTGTTCAGTGTGAGCTCTGTGTTCAGTGTGGGCTGTGTTAAGTGTGGGCTCTGTGTTCACTCTGGGCTCTGTGTTCAGTGTCGGATCTGTGTTCAGTGTGCGCTCTGTGTTCAGTGTGGGCTCTGTGTTCAGGTTGGGCTCTGTGTTCAATGTGTGCTCAGTGTTCAGTGTGGGTTCTGTGATCAGTGTGGGCTCTGCAATCAGTGAGCGCTCTGTATGCAGTGTGGGCTCTGTGTTCAGTGTGGGCTCTGTGTTCAGGGTGGGCTCTGTGTTCAGAGTGGGATCTGTGTTCAGTGTGGGCTCTGTGTTCAGAGTGGGCTCTGTGTTCAGTGTGGGTTTTGTATTCAGAGTGGGCTCTGTATTCAGTGTGGGCTCTGTGTTCAGTGTGAGCTCTGTATTCAGTGTGGGCTCTGTGTTCATTGTGGGCTCTGTGTTCTTTGTGGGCTCAGTGTTCAGTGTGGACTCTGTGTTCAGTATGTGCTCAGTGGTCGGTGTGGACTCTGTATTCAGTGTGGGCTCTGTTTTCTGTATGGGCTCTGTATTTAGTGTGGGCTCTGTGTTCAGTGTGTGCTCAGTGTTCAGTGTGGGCTCTGTATTCAGTGTGGGCTCTGTGTTCAGTGTGGGCTCTGTGTTCAGTGTGGTCTCTTTGTTCAGTGTGGGCGCTTTGTTCAGTGTGGGGTCTGTGTACAGTGTGAGCTCTGTGTTCAGTGTGGGCTCTTTGTTCAGTGTGGGCTCTGTGTTCAGTGTGGGCTCTGTTTACAGTGTGGGCTCTGTGTACAGTGTGGGCTCTGTGTTCAGTGTGGGCTCTTTGTTCAGTGTGGGCTCTGTGTTCAGTGTGGGCTCTGTGTTCAGTGTGGGCTCTGTGTTCAGTGTGGGCTCTTTGTTCAGTGTGGGCTCTGTGTTCAGTGTGGGCTCTGTGTTCAGTGTGGGCTCTGTGTTCAGTGTGGGCTCTGTGTTCAGTGAGGGCTCTGTGTTCAGTGTGGGCTCTGTGTTCAGTGTGGGCTCTGTGTTCACTGCGGTCCCTGTGTTCAGTGTGGTCTCTGTGTTCAGTGTGGGCTCTGTGTTCAGAGTGGGCTCTGTGTTCAGTGTGGGTTTTGTATTCAGAGTGGGCTCTGTATTCAGTGTGGGCTCTGTGTTCAGTGTGGGCTCTGTGTTCAGGGTGGGCTCTGTGTTCAGAGTGGGATCTGTGTTCAGTGTGGGCTCTGTGTTCAGAGTGGGCTCTGTGTTCAGTGTGGGTTATGTATTCAGTGTGGGCTCTGTGTTCATTGTGGGCTCTGTGTTCATTGTGGGCTCAGTGTTCAGTGTGGGCTCTGTGTTCATTGTGGGCTCAGTGTTCAGTGTGGACTCTGTGTTCAGTATGTGCTCAGTGGTCGGTGTGGACTCTGTATTCAGTGTGGGCTCTGTTTTCTGTATGGGCTCTGTATTTAGTGTGGGCTCTGTGTTCAGTGTGGGCTCTGTATTCAGTGTGGGCTCTGTGTTCAGTTTGGGCTCTGTGTTCGGTGTGGACTCTGGATTCAGTGTGGGTTCTGTGTTCAGTGCAGGCTCTGTGTTCAGTGTGAGCTCTGTGTTCAGTGTGGGCTCTGTGTTCAGTGTGGGCTCTGTGTTCAGTTTGGGCTCTTTGTTCAATGTGGGCTCTGTGTTCAGTGTTGGCTCTGTGTTTAATGTGGGCTCTGTGTTCAGTGTGGGATCTGTGTTCACTCTCGGCTCTGTGTTCAGTGTCGGATCTGTGTTCAGTGTGGGCTCTGTGTTCAGTGAGGGCTCTGTGTTCAGTTTGGGCTCTGTGTTCAGTGTGGGCTCAGTGTTCAGTGTCGGCTCTGTGTTCAGTTTGGGCTCTGTGTTCAGTGTGGCTTCTGTGTTCAGTGTGGGCTCTGTGTTCAGTGAGGGCTCTGTGTTCAGTTTGGGCTCTGTGTTCAGTGTGGGCTCTGTGTTCAGTGTGGGCTCTGTGTTCCGTGTGGGCTCTGTGTTCAGTGTGGGCTCTGTTTTCAGTGTGGGTTCTGTATTCAGTGTTGGCCCTGTGTTTAATGTGGGCTCTGTGTTCAGTGTGAGCTCTGTGTTCAGTGTGGGCTGTGTTAAGTGTGGGCTCTGTGTTCACTCTGGGCTCTGTGTTCAGTGTCGGATCTGTGTTCAGTGTGCGCTCTGTGTTCAGTGTGGGCTCTGTGTTCAGGTTGGGCTCTGTGTTCAATGTGTGCTCAGTGTTCAGTGTGGGTTCTGTGATCAGTGTGGGCTCTGCAATCAGTGAGCGCTCTGTATGCAGTGTGGGCTCTGTGTTCAGTGTGGGCTCTGTGTTCAGGGTGGGCTCTGTGTTCAGAGTGGGATCTGTGTTCAGTGTGGGCTCTGTGTTCAGAGTGGGCTCTGTGTTCAGTGTGGGTTTTGTATTCAGAGTGGGCTCTGTATTCAGTGTGGGCTCTGTGTTCAGTGTGAGCTCTGTATTCAGTGTGGGCTCTGTGTTCATTGTGGGCTCTGTGTTCTTTGTGGGCTCAGTGTTCAGTGTGGACTCTGTGTTCAGTATGTGCTCAGTGGTCGGTGTGGACTCTGTATTCAGTGTGGGCTCTGTTTTCTGTATGGGCTCTGTATTTAGTGTGGGCTCTGTGTTCAGTGTGTGCTCAGTGTTCAGTGTGGGCTCTGTATTCAGTGTGGGCTCTGTGTTCAGTGTGGGCTCTGTGTTCAGTGTGGTCTCTTTGTTCAGTGTGGGCGCTTTGTTCAGTGTGGGGTCTGTGTACAGTGTGAGCTCTGTGTTCAGTGTGGGCTCTTTGTTCAGTGTGGGCTCTGTGTTCAGTGTGGGCTCTGTTTACAGTGTGGGCTCTGTGTACAGTGTGGGCTCTGTGTTCAGTGTGGGCTCTTTGTTCAGTGTGGGCTCTGTGTTCAGTGTGGGCTCTGTGTTCAGTGTGGGCTCTGTGTTCAGTGTGGGCTCTTTGTTCAGTGTGGGCTCTGTGTTCAGTGTGGGCTCTGTGTTCAGTGTGGGCTCTGTGTTCAGTGTGGGCTCTGTGTTCAGTGAGGGCTCTGTGTTCAGTGTGGGCTCTGTGTTCAGTGTGGGCTCTGTGTTCACTGCGGTCCCTGTGTTCAGTGTGGTCTCTGTGTTCAGTGTGGGCTCTGTGTTCAGAGTGGGCTCTGTGTTCAGTGTGGGTTTTGTATTCAGAGTGGGCTCTGTATTCAGTGTGGGCTCTGTGTTCAGTGTGGGCTCTGTGTTCAGGGTGGGCTCTGTGTTCAGAGTGGGATCTGTGTTCAGTGTGGGCTCTGTGTTCAGAGTGGGCTCTGTGTTCAGTGTGGGTTATGTATTCAGTGTGGGCTCTGTGTTCATTGTGGGCTCTGTGTTCATTGTGGGCTCAGTGTTCAGTGTGGGCTCTGTGTTCATTGTGGGCTCAGTGTTCAGTGTGGACTCTGTGTTCAGTATGTGCTCAGTGGTCGGTGTGGACTCTGTATTCAGTGTGGGCTCTGTTTTCTGTATGGGCTCTGTATTTAGTGTGGGCTCTGTGTTCAGTGTGTGCTCTGTGTTCAGTGTGGGCTCTGTATTCAGTGTGGGCTCTGTGTTCAGTTTGGGCTCTGTGTTCGGTGTGGACTCTGGATTCAGTGTGGTTTCTGTGTTCAGTGCAGGCTCTGTGTTCAGTGTGGGCTCTGTGTTCAGTTTGGGCTCTTTGTTCAGTGTGGGCTCTTTGTTCAGTGTTGGCTCTGTGTTTAATGTGGGCTCTGTGTTCAGTGTGGGATCTGTGTTCACTCTCGGCTCTGTGTTCAGTGTCGGATCTGTGTTCAGTGTGGGCTCTGTGTTCAGTGAGGGCTCTGTGTTCAGTTTGGGCTCTGTGTTCAGTGTGGGCTCAGTGTTCAGTGTCGGCTCTGTGTTCAGTTTGGGCTCTGTGTTCAGTGTGGCTTCTGTGTTCAGTGTGGGCTCTGTGTTCAGTGTGGGCTCTGTGTTCAGTGTGGGTTCTGTATTCAGTGTTGGCCCTGTGTTTAATGTGGGCTCTGTGTTCAGTGTGAGCTCTGTGTTCAGTGTGGGCTGTGTTAAGTGTGGGCTCTGTGTTCACTCTGGGCTCTGTGTTCAGTGTCGGATCTGTGTTCAGTGTGCGCTCTGTGTTCAATGTGTGCTCAGTGTTCAGTGTGGGTTCTGTGATCAGTGTGGGCTCTGCAATCAGTGAGCGCTCTGTATGCAGTGTGGGCTCTGTGTTCAGTGTGGGCTCTGTGTTCAGGGTGGGCTCTGTGTTCAGGGTGGGCTCTGTGTTCAGAGTGGGATCTGTGTTCAGGTTGGGCTCTGTGTTCAATGTGTGCTCTGTGTTCAGTGTGGGCTCTGTGTTCAGTGTGGGCTCTGTATTCAGTGTGCGCTCTGTATTCAGTGTGGGCTCTGTGTTCAGTGTGGGCTCTGTGTTCAATGTGGGCTCTGTATTCAATGTGAGCTCTGAGTCCAGTGTGGGCTCTGTGTTCAGTGTGGGCTCTGTGTTCAGTGTGGGCTCTGTGTTCAGTGTGGGATTTGTGTTGAGTGTGGGCTCTGTGTTCAGTGTGGACTCTGTGTTCAATGTGGGCTCTGTGTTCAGTGTGCGCTCTGTATTCAGTGTGGGCTCTGTGTTCAGTGTGGCCAAGTGTTCAGTGTGAGCTCTGTGTTCAGTGTGGACTCTGCGTTCAGTGTGGTCTCTGTGTTAGGTATGAGCTCTGTGTTCAGAGTGGGCTCTGTGTTCAGTGTGACCCCTGCGTTCAGTGTGAGCTCTGTGTTCAGGGTGGGCTCTGTGTTCAGAGTGGGCTCTTTGTTCAGTGTGGGTTTTGTATTCAGAGTGGGCTCTGTATTCAGTGTGGGCTCTGTGTTCAGTTTGGGCTCTGTATTCAGTGTGGGCTCTGTGTTCATTGAGGGCTCTGTGTTCATTGTGGGCTCTGTGTTCAGTGTGGAATCTGTGTTCAGTGTGGGCTCTGTGTTCAGTGTGGGCTCTGTGTTCAGTGTGGGCTCTGTATTTAGTGTGCGCTCTCTGTTCAGTGTGGGCTCTGTGTTCAGGGTGGGCTCTGTGTTCGGAGTGAGCTCTGTGTTCAGTGTGGTCTCTGGGTTCGGTGTGGACTCTATATTCAGTGTGGGCTCTGTGTTCAGTGTGGGCTCTGTTTTCGGTGTGGACTCTGTATTCAGTGTGGGCACTTTGTTCAGTGTGGGCTCTCTGTTCAGTGAGGGCTCTGTGTTAAGTGTGGGCTCTGTATTTAGTGTGGGCTCTGTATTTATTCTGGGCTCTGTGTTCAGTGTGGGCTCTGTGTTCAGTGTGGGCTCTGTGTTCGGAGTGAGCTCTGTGTTCAGTGTGGGCCCTGTGTTCAGTGAGGGCTCTGTGTTCAGTATGTGCTCAGTGGTCAGTGTGGACTCTGTATTAAGTGTGGGCTCTGTGTCCAGTGTGTGCTCTGTGTTCAGTGTGGGCTCTGTATTCAGTGTGGGCTCTGTGTTCAGTGTGGGATTTGTGTTGAGTGTGGACTCTGTGTTCAATGTGGGCTCTGTGTTCAGTGTGCGCTCTGTATTCAGTGTGGGCTCTGTGTTCAGTGTGGGCTCTGTGTTCAGTGTGCGCTCTGTATTCAGTGTGGGCTCTGTGTTCAGTGTGGCCAAGTGTTCAGTGTGAGCTCTGTGTTCAGTGTGGACTCTGCGTTCAGTGTGGTCTCTGTGTTAGGTATGAGCTCTGTGTTCAGAGTGGGCTCTGTGTTCAGTGTGACCCCTGCGTTCAGTGTGAGCTCTGTGTTCAGGGTGGGCTCTGTGTTCAGAGTGGGCTCTTTGTTCAGTGTGGGTTTTGTATTCAGAGTGGGCTCTGTATTCAGTGTGGGCTCTGTGTTCAGTGTGGGCTCTGTATTCAGTGTGGGCTCTGTGTTCATTGAGGGCTCTGTGTTCATTGTGGGCTCTGTGTTCAGTGTGGAATCTGTGTTCAGTGTGGGCTCTGTGTTCAGTGTGGGCTCTGTGTTCAGTGTGGGCTCTGTATTTAGTGTGCGCTCTCTGTTCAGTGTGGGCTCTGTGTTCAGGGTGGGCTCTGTGTTCGGAGTGAGCTCTGTGTTCAGTGTGGTCTCTGGGTTCGGTGTGGACTCTATATTCAGTGTGGGCTCTGTGTTCAGTGTGGGCTCTGTTTTCGGTGTGGACTCTGTATTCAGTGTGGGCACTTTGTTCAGTGTGGGCTCTCTGTTCAGTGAGGGCTCTGTGTTAAGTGTGGGCTCTGTATTTAGTGTGGGCTCTGTATTTATTCTGGGCTCTGTGTTCAGTGTGGGCTCTGTGTTCAGTGTGGGCTCTGTGTTCGGAGTGAGCTCTGTGTTCAGTGTGGGCCCTGTGTTCAGTGAGGGCTCTGTGTTCAGTATGTGCTCAGTGGTCAGTGTGGACTCTGTATTAAGTGTGGGCTCTGTGTCCAGTGTGTGCTCTGTGTTCAGTGTGGGCTCTGTATTCAGTGTGGGCTCTGTGTTCAGTGTGGGATTTGTGTTGAGTGTGGACTCTGTGTTCAATGTGGGCTCTGTGTTCAGTGTGCGCTCTGTATTCAGTGTGGGCTCTGTGTTCAGTGTGGGCTCTGTGTTCAGTGTGGGATTTGTGTTGAGTGTGGGCTCTGTGTTCAGTGTGGACTCTGTGTTCAATGTGGGCTCTGTGTTCAGTGTGTGCTCTGTATTCAGTGTGGGCTCTGAGTTCAGTGTGGCCAAGTGTTCAGTGTGAGCTCTGTGTTCAGTGTGGGCTCTGTGTTAGGTATGGGCTCTGTGTTCAGCGTGGGCTCTGTGTTAGGTATGGGCTCTGTGTTCAGCGTGGGCTCTGTGTTCACTGAGGTCCCTGTGTTCAGTGTGGTCTCTGTGTTCAGTGTGACCCCTGCGTTCAGTGTAGGCTCTGTGTTCAGTGTGGGCTCTGTGTTCAGAGTGGGCTCTTTGTTCAGTGTGGGTTTTGTATTCAGAGTGGGCTCTGTATTCAGTGTGGGCTCTGTGTTCAGTGTGGGCTCTGTATTCAGTGTGGGCTCTGTGTTCAGTGTGGGCTCTGTATTTAGTGTGGGCTCTGTGTTCAGGGTGGGCTCTGTGTTCGGAGTGAGCTCTGTGTTCAGTGTGGGCTCTGGGTTCGGTGTGGACTCTATATTCAGTGTGGGCTCTGTGTTCAGTGTGGGCTCTGTTTTCGGTGTGGGCTCTGTGTTCAGTGAGGGCTCTGTGTTAAGTGTGGGCTCTGTATTTAGTGTGGGCTCTGTATTTATTCTGGGCTCTGTGTTCAGTGTGGGCTCTGTGTTCAGAGTGAGCTCTGTGTTCAGTGTGGGCCCGGTGTTCAGTGAAAGCTCTGTGTTCAGTATGTGCTCAGTGGTCAGTGTGGACTCTGTATTCAGTGTAGGCTCTGTTTTCTGTTTGGGCTCTGTATTTAGTGGGGGCTCTGTGTCCAGTGTGTGCTCTGTGTTCAGTGTGGGCTCTGTGTTCAGTGTGGGCTTTGTGTTGAGTGTGCGCTCTGTATTCAGTGTGGGCTCTGTGTTCAGTGTGGGCTCTGTGTTCAGTGTGAGCTCTGTGTTCAGTGTGGACTCAGCATTCAGTTTGGTCTCTGTGTTCAGTGTGGGCTCTTTGTTCATTGTGAGCTCAGTGTTCAGCGTGGGCTCTGTGTTCAGTGTGAGCTCTGTGTTCAGTGTGGGCTCTGTGTTCAGTGTGAGCTCTGTGTTCAGTGTGGGCTCTGTTTTCAGTGTGGGCTCTGTGTTCAGTGTGAGCTCTGTGTTCAGTGTGGGCTCTGTGTTCAGTGTGAGCTCTGTGTTCAGTGTGGGCTCTGTGTTCAGTGTGAGCTCTGTGTTCACTGCGGTCCCTGTGTTCAGTGTGGTCTCTGTGTTCAGTGTGGGCTCTGTGTTCAGAGTGGGCTCTGTGTTCAGTGTGGGTTTTGTATTCAGAGTGGGCTCTGTATTCAGTGTGGGCTCTGTGTTCAGTGTGGGCTCTGTGTTCAGGGTGGGCTCTGTGTTCAGAGTGGGATCTGTGTTCAGTGTGGGCTCTGTGTTCAGAGTGGGCTCTGTGTTCAGTGTGGGTTTTGTATTCAGAGTGGGCTCTGTATTCAGTGTGGGCTCTGTGTTCAGTGTGGGCTCTGTATTCAGTGTGGGCTCTGTGTTCATTGTGGGCTCTGTGTTCATTGTGGGCTCAGTGTTCAGTGTGGACTCTGTGTTCAGTATGTGCTCAGTGGTCGGTGTGGACTCTGTATTCAGTGTGGGCTCTGTTTTCTGTATGGGCTCTGTATTTAGTGTGGGCTCTGTGTTCAGTGTGGGCTCTGTATTCAGTGTGGGCTCTGTGTTCAGTTTGGGCTCTGTGTTCGGTGTGGACTCTGGATTCAGTGTGGGTTCTGTGTTCAGTGCAGGCTCTGTGTTCAGTGTGAGCTCTGTGTTCAGTGTGGGCTCTGTGTTCAGTGTGGGCTCTGTGTTCAGTTTGGGCTCTTTGTTCAGTGTGGACTCTGTGTTCAGTGTTGGCTCTGTGTTTAATGTGGGCTCTGTGTTCAGTGTGGGATCTGTGTTCACTCTCGGCTCTGTGTTCAGTGTCGGATCTGTGTTCAGTGTGGGCTCTGTGTTCAGTGAGGGCTCTGTGTTCAGTTTGGGCTCTGTGTTCAGTGTGGGCTCAGTGTTCAGTGTCGGCTCTGTGTTCAGTTTGGGCTCTGTGTTCAGTGTGGCTTCTGTGTTCAGTGTGGGCTCTGTGTTCAGTGTGGGCTCTGTTTTCAGTGTGGGTTCTGTATTCAGTGTTGGCCCTGTGTTTAATGTGGGCTCTGTGTTCAGTGTGAGCTCTGTGTTCAGTGTGGGCTGTGTTAAGTGTGGGCTCTGTGTTCACTCTGGGCTCTGTGTTCAGTGTCGGATCTGTGTTCAGTGTGCGCTCTGTGTTCAGTGTGGGCTCTGTGTTCAGGTTGGGCTCTGTGTTCAATGTGTGCTCAGTGTTCAGTGTGGGTTCTGTGATCAGTGTGGGCTCTGCAATCAGTGAGCGCTCTGTATGCAGTGTGGGCTCTGTGTTCAGTGTGGGCTCTGTGTTCAGGGTGGGCTCTGTGTTCAGAGTGGGATCTGTGTTCAGTGTGGGCTCTGTGTTCAGAGTGGGCTCTGTGTTCAGTGTGGGTTTTGTATTCAGAGTGGGCTCTGTATTCAGTGTGGGCTCTGTGTTCAGTGTGAGCTCTGTATTCAGTGTGGGCTCTGTGTTCATTGTGGGCTCTGTGTTCTTTGTGGGCTCAGTGTTCAGTGTGGACTCTGTGTTCAGTATGTGCTCAGTGGTCGGTGTGGACTCTGTATTCAGTGTGGGCTCTGTTTTCTGTATGGGCTCTGTATTTAGTGTGGGCTCTGTGTTCAGTGTGTGCTCAGTGTTCAGTGTGGGCTCTGTATTCAGTGTGGGCTCTGTGTTCAGTGTGGGCTCTGTGTTCAGTGTGGTCTCTTTGTTCAGTGTGGGCGCTTTGTTCAGTGTGGGGTCTGTGTACAGTGTGAGCTCTGTGTTCAGTGTGGGCTCTTTGTTCAGTGTGGGCTCTGTGTTCAGTGTGGGCTCTGTTTACAGTGTGGGCTCTGTGTACAGTGTGGGCTCTGAGTTCAGTGTGGGCTCTTTGTTCAGTGTGGGCTCTGTGTTCAGTGTGGGCTCTGTGTTCAGTGTGGGCTCTGTGTTCAGTGTGGGCTCTTTGTTCAGTGTGGGCTCTGTGTTCAGTGTGGGCTCTGTGTTCAGTGTGGGCTCTGTGTTCAGTGTGGGCTCTGTGTTCAGTGTGGGCTCTGTGTTCAGTGTGGGCTCTGTGTTCAGTGTGGGCTCTGTGTTCACTGCGGTCCCTGTGTTCAGTGCGGTCTCTGTGTTCAGTGTGGGCTCTGTGTTCAGAGTGGGCTCTGTGTTCAGTGTGCGTTTGTATTCAGAGTGGGCTCTGTATTCAGTGTGGGCTCTGTGTTCAGTGTGGGCTCTGTGTTCAGGGTGGGCTCTGTGTTCAGAGTGGGATCTGTGTTCAGTGTGGGCTCTGTGTTCAGAGTGGGCTCTGTGTTCAGTGTGGGTTTTGTATTCAGTGTGGGCTCTGTGTTCATTGTGGGCTCTGTGTTCATTGTGGGCTCAGTGTTCAGTGTGGACTCTGTGTTCAGTATGTGCTCAGTGGTCGGTGTGGACGCTGTATTCAGTGTGGGCTCTGTTTTCTGTATGGGCTCTGTATTTAGTGTGGGCTCTGTGTTCAGTGTGTGCTCTGTGTTCAGTGTGGGCTCTGTATTCAGTGTGGGCTCTGTGTTCAGTTTGGGCTCTGTGTTCGGTGTGGACTCTGGATTCAGTGTGGGTTCTGTGTTCAGTGCAGGCTCTGTGTTCAGTGTGAGCTCTGTGTTCAGTGTGGGCTCTGTGTTCAGTGTGGGCTCTGTGTTCAGTTTGGGCTCTTTGTTCAGTGTGGGCTCTGTGTTCAGTGTTTGCTCTGTGTTTAATGTGGGCTCTGTGTTCAGTGTGGGATCTGTGTTCACTCTCGGCTCTGTGTTCAGTGTCGGATCTGTGTTCAGTGTGGGCTCTGTGTTCAGTGAGGGCTCTGTGTTCAGTTTGGGCTCTGTGTTCAGTGTGGGCTCAGTGTTCAGTGTCGGCTCTGTGTTCAGTTTGGGCTCTGTGTTCAGTGTGGCTTCTGTGTTCAGTGTGGGCTCTGTGTTCAGTGTGGGCTCTGTGTTCAGTGTGGGTTCTGTATTCAGTGTTGGCCCTGTGTTTAATGTGGGCTCTGTGTTCAGTGTGAGCTCTGTGTTCAGTGTCGGATCTGTGTTCAGTGTGCGCTCTGTGTTCAATGTGTGCTCAGTGTTCAGTGTGGGTTCTGTGATCAGTGTGGGCTCTGCAATCAGTGAGCGCTCTGTATGCAGTGTGGGCTCTGTGTTCAGTGTGGGCTCTGTGTTCAGGGTGGGCTCTGTGTTCAGGGTGGGCTCTGTGTTCAGAGTGGGATCTGTGTTCAGTGTGGGCTCTGTGTTCAGAGTGGGCTCTGTGTTCAGTGTGGGTTTTGTATTCAGAGTGGGCTCTGTATTCAGTGTGGGCTCTGTGTTCAGTGTGAGCTCTGTATTCAGTGTGGGCTCTGTGTTCATTGTGGGCTCTGTGTTCTTTGTGGGCTCAGTGTTCAGTGTGGACTCTGTGTTCAGTATGTGCTCAGTGGTCGGTGTGGACTCTGTATTCAGTGTGGGCTCTGTTTTCTGTATGGGCTCTGTATTTAGTGTGGGCTCTGTGTTCAGTGTGTGCTCTGTGTTCAGTGTGGGCTCTGTATTCAGTGTGGGCTCTGTGTTCAGTTTGGGCTCTGTGTTCGGTGTGGACTCTGGATTCAGTGTGGGTTCTGTGTTCAGTGCGGCCTCTGTGTTCAGTGTGAGCTCTGTGTTCAGTGTGGGCTCTGTGTTCAGTGTGGGCTCTGTGTTCAGTTTGGGCTCTTTGTTCAGTGTGGGCTCTGTGTTCAGTGTTGGCTCTGTGTTTAATGTGGGCTCTGTGTTCAGTGTGGGATCTGTGTTCACTCTCGGCTCTGTGTTCAGTGTGGGCTCTGTGTTCAGTGTGGGCTCTGTGTTCAGTGTGGGCTCTGTGTTCAGTGAGGGCTCAGTGTTCAGTTTGGGCTCTGTGTTCAGTGTGGGCTCAGTGTTCAGTGTAGGCTCTGTGTTCAGTTTGGGCTCTGTGTTCAGTGTGGCTTCTGTGTTCAGTGTGGGCTCTGTGTTCAGTGTGGGCTCTGTGTTCAGTGTGGGCTCTGTGTTCAGTGTGGGCTCTGTATTCAGTGTTGGCCCTGTGTTTAATGAGGGCTCTGTGTTCAGTGTGAGCTCTGTGTTCAGTGTGGGCTGTGTTAAGTGTGGGCTCTGTGTTCACTCTGGGCTCTGTGTTCAGTGTCGGATCTGTGTTCAGTGTGCGCTCTGTGTTCAGTGCGGGCTCTGTGTTCAGTGCGGGCTCTGTGTTCAGTGTGGGCTCTGTGTTCAGTGTGGTCTCTTTGTTCAGTGTGGGCTCTTTGTTCAGTGTGGGGTCTGTGTACAGTGTGAGCTCTGTGTTCAGTGTGGGCTCTTTGTTCAGTGTGGGCTCTGTGTTCAGTGTGGGCTCTGTTTACAGTGTGGGCTCTGTGTACAGTGTGGGCTCTGTGTTCAGTGTGGGCTCTTTGTTCAGTGTGGGCTCTGTGTTCAGTGTGGGCTCTGTGTTCAGTGTGGGCTCTGTGTTCAGTGTGGGCTCTGTGTTCAGTGTGGGCTCTTTGTTCAGTGTGGGCTCTGTGTTCAGTGTGGGCTCTGTGTTCAGTGTGGGCTCTGTGTTCAGTGTGGGCTCTGTGTTCAGTGAGGGCTCTGTGTTCAGTGTGGGCTCTGTGTTCAGTGTGGGCTCTGTGTTCAATGTGGGCTCTGTATTCAATGTGAGCTCTGTGGCCAGTGTGGGCTCTGTGTTCAGTGTGGGCTCTGTGTTCAGTGTGGGCTCTGTGTTCAGTGTGGGCTTTGTGTTCAGTGTGGGCTCTGTGTTCAGTGTGGGCTCTGTGTTCAATGTGGGTGCTGTGTTCAGTGTGCGCTCTGAATTCAGTGTGGGCTCTGTGTTCAGTGTGGGCTCTGTGTTCAGTGTCAGCTCTGAGTTCAGTGTGCGCTCTGCGTTCAGTGTGGTCTCTGTGTTCAGTGTGGGCTCTGTGTTCAGCGTGGGCTCTGTGTTCACTGCGGTCCCTGTGTTCAGTGTGGTCTCTGTGTTCATTGTGGGCTCTGTGTTCAGTGTGGGCTCTGTGTTCAGTGTGAGCCCTGTGTTCAGAGTGGGCTCTGTGTTCAGTGTGGGCTCTGTATTCAGAGTGGGCTCGGTGTTCAGTGTGGGTTCTGTATTCAGAGTGGGCTCTGTATTTAGTGTGCGCTCTCTGTTCAGTGTGGGCTCTTTGTTCAGGCTGGGCTCTGTGTTCGGATTGAGCTCTGTGTTCAGTGTGGGCTCGGTGTTCAGTGTGGGCTCTGTGTTCAGTGTGGGCTCTGGGTTCGGTGTGGACTCTATATTCAGTGTGGGCTCTGTGTTCAGTGTGGGCTCTGTTTTCGGTGTGGACTCTGTATTCAGTGTGGGCACTTTGGTCAGTGTTGGCTCTGTGTTCAGTGTCGGCTCTGTGTTCAGTTTGGGCTCTGTGTTCAGTGTGGGATCTGTGTTCAGTGTGCGCTCTGTGTTCAGTGTTGGCTCTGGTTTAATGTGGGCTCTGTGTTCAGTGTGAGCTCTGTGTTCAGTGTGGGCTGTGTTCAGTGTGGGCTCTGTGTTCAGAGTTGGCTCTGTGTTCAGGTTGGGCTCTGTGTTCAATGTGGGCTCTGTGTTCAGTGTGGGCTCTGTGTTCAGTGTGGGCTCTGTGTTCAGTGTGGGCTCTGTGTTCAGTGTGGGCTCTGTATTCAGTGTGCGCTCTGTATTCAGTGTGGGCTCTGTGTTCAGTGTGGGCTCTGTGTTCAATGTGGGCTCTGTATTCAATGTGAGCTCTGAGTCCAGTGTGGGCTCTGTGTTCAGTGTGGGCTCTGTGTTCAGTGTGGGCTCTGTGTTCAGTGTGGGCTTTGTGTTGAGTGTGGGCTCTGTGTTCAGTGTGGACTCTGTGTTCAATGTGGGCTCTGTGTTCAGTGTGCGCTCTGTATTCAGTGTGGGCTCTGTGTTCAGTGTGGCCAAGTGTTCAGTGTGAGCTCTGTGTTCAGTGTGGACTCTGCGTTCAGTGTGGTCTCTGTGTTCAGTGTGGGCTCTGTGTTCAGCGTGGGCTCTGTGTTCACTGAGGTCCCTGTGTTCAGTGTGGGCTCTGTGTTCAGTGTGGGCTCTGTGTTCATTGTGAGCCCTGTGTTCTGTGTGGGCTCTGTGTTCAGGGTGGGCTCTGTGTTCAGAGTGGGTCTGTGTTCAGTGTGGGTTTTGTATTCAGAGTGGGCTCTGTATTCAGGGTGGGCTCTGTGTTCAGAGTGGGCTCTGTGTTCAGTGTGGGCTCTGTGTTCATTGTGGGCTCTGTGTTCAGTGTGGGTTTTGTATTCAGAGTGGGCTCTGTATTCAGTGTGGGCTCTGTGTTCAGTGTGGGCTCTGTATTCAGAGTGGGCTCTGTATTCAGAGTGGGCTCTGTGTTCCGTGTGGAATCTGTGTTCAGTGTGGGCTCTGAGTTCAGTGTGGGCTCTGTGTTCAGTGTGGGCTCTGTATTCAGGGTGGGCTCTGTGTTCAGAGTGGGCTCTGTGTTCAGTGTGGGTTTTGTATTCAGAGTGGGCTCTGTATTCAGGGTGGGCTCTGTGTTCAGAGTGGGCTCTGTGTTCAGTGTGGGTTTTGTATTCAGAGTGGGCTCTGTATTCAGTGTGGGCTCTGTGTTCATTGTGAGCTCTGTGTTCAGAGTGGGCTCTGTGTTCAGTGTTGGCTCTGTGTTCAGTGTGAGCTCTGTGTTCAGTGTGGGCTCTGTGTTCAGTGTGTGCTCTGTGTTCCGTGTGGAATCTGTGTTCAGTGTGGGCTCTGTGTTCAGGGTGGGCTCTGTGTTCGGAGTGAGCTCTGTGTTCAGTGTGGGCTCGGTGTTCAGTGTGGGCTCTGTGTTCAGTGTGTGCTCTGGGTTCGGTGTGGGCTCTGTGTTCAGTGTGGGCTCTGTGTTCAGTGTGGGCTCTGTGTTCAGTGTGGACTCTGTATTCAGTGTGGGCACTTTGTTCAGTGTGGGCTCTCTGTTCAGTGTGGGCTCTGTGTTAAGTGTGGGCTCTGTGTTCAGTGTGGGCTCTGTGTTCGGAGTGAGCTCTGTGTTCAGTGTGGGCCCTGTGTTCAGTGTGGGCTCTATGTTCAGTATGTGCTCAGTGGTCAGTGTGGACTCTGTATTAAGTGTGGGCTCTGTGTTCAGTTTGGGCTCTGTGTTCGGTGTGGACACTGTATTCAGTGTGGGCTCTGTGTTCAGTGTGGGCTCTGTATTTAGTGTGGGCTCTGTGTTCAGTGTGGGCTCTGTATTCAGTCTGGGCTCTGTGTTCAGTGTGGGCTTTGTGTTGAGTGTGGGCTCTGTGTACAGTGTGGACTCTGTGTTCAATGTGGGCTATGTGTTCAGTGTGCGCTCTGTATTCAGTGTTGTCTCTGTGTTCAGTGTGGGCTCTGTGTTCAGTGTGGACTCTGCATTCAGTTTGGTCTCTGTGTTCAGTGTGGGCTCTGTGTTCAGTGTGGGCTCGGTGTTCAGTGTGGGCTCGGTGTTCAGCGTGGGCTCTGTGTTCAGTGTGGGATCTGTGTTCACTCTGGGCTCTGTGTTCAGTGTCGGATCTGTGTTCAGTGTGGGCTCTGTGTTCAGTGAGGGCTCTGTGTTCAGTTTGGGCTCTGTGTTCAGTGTGGGCTCAGTGTTCAATGTGGGCTCTGTGTTCAGTTTGGGCTCTGTGTTCAGTGTGGGCTCTGTGTTCAGTGTGGCTCTGTGTTCAGTGTGGGCTCTGTGTTCAGTGTGGGCTCTGTGTTCGGTGTGGAATCTGGATTCAGTGTGGGTTCTGTGTTCAGTGCGGGCTCTGTGTTCAGTGTGAGCTGTGTGTTCAGTGTGGGCTCTGTGTTCAGTGTGGGCTCTGTGTTCAGTGTGGGCTCTGTGTTCAGTGTGGGCTCTGTGTTCAGTGTGGGCTCTGTGTTCAGTGTGGGCTCTGTGTTCAGTTTGGGCTCTTTGTTCAGTGTGGGCTCTGTGTTCAGTGTTGGCTCTGTGTTCAGTGTGGGCTCTGTGTTCAGTGTGAGCTCTGTGTTCAGCGTGGGCTCTGTGTTCAGTGTTGGCTCTGTGTTCAGTGTTGGTTCTGTTTACAGTGTGGCCTCTGTGTACAGTGTGGGCTCTGTGTTCAGTGTGGGCTCTTTGTTCGGTGTGGGCTCTGTGTTCAGTGTGGGCTCTGTGTTCAGTGTGGGCTCTGTGTTCAGTGTGGGCTCTGTGTTCAGTGTGGGCTCTGTGTTCAGTGTGGGCTCTGTGTTCAGTGTGGGCTCTGTGTTCAGTGTGGGCTCTGTGTTCAGTGAGGGCTCTGTGTTCAGTGAGGGCTCTGTGTTCAGAGTGGGCTCTGTGTTCAGTGTGGGCTCTGTGTTCAATGTGGGCTCTGTATTCAATGTGAGCTCTGTGGCCAGTGTGGGCTCTGTGTTCAGTGTGGGCTCTGTGTTCAGTGTGGGCTCTGTGTTCAGTGTGGGCTTTGTGTTCAGTGTGGGCTCTGTGTTCAGTGTGGGCTCTGTGTTCAATGTGGGTGCTGTGTTCAGTGTGCGCTCTGAATTCAGTGTGGGCTCTGTGTTCAGTGTGGGCTCTGTGTTCAGTGTCAGCTCTGAGTTCAGTGTGCGCTCTGCGTTCAGTGTGGTCTCTGTGTTCAGTGTGGGCTCTGTGTTCAGCGTGGGCTCTGTGTTCACTGCGGTCCCTGTGTTCAGTGTTGTCTCTGTGTTCATTGTGGGCTCTGTGTTCAGGGTGGGCTCTGTGTTCAGTGTGAGCCCTTTGTTCAGAGTGGGCTCTGTGTTCAGTGTGGGCTCTGTATTCAGAGTGGGCTCGGTGTTCAGTGTGGGTTCTTTATTCAGAGTGGGCTCTGTATTTAGTGTGCGCTCTCTGTTCAGTGTGGGCTCTTTGTTCAGGCTGGGCTCTGTGTTCGGATTGAGCTCTGTGTTCAGTGTGGGCTCGGTGTTCAGTGTGGGCTCTGTGTTCAGTGTGGGCTCTGGGTTCGGTGTGGACTCTATATTCAGTGTGGGCTCTGTTTTCGGTGTGGGCTCTGTATTCAGTGTGGGCACTTTGGTCAGTGTGGGCTCTGTGTTCAGTGTGGGCTCTGTGTTCAGAGTTGGCTCTGTGTTCAGGTTGGGCTCTGTGTTTAATGTGTGCTCTGTGTTCAGTGTGGGCTCTGTGTTCAGTGTGGGCTCTGTGTTCAATGTGGGCTCTGTATTCAATGTGAGCTCTGAGTCCAGTGTGGGCTCTGTGTTCAGTGTGGGCTCTGTGTTCAGTGTGGGCTTTGTGTTGAGTGTGGGCTCTGTGTTCAGTGTGGACTCTGTGTTCAATGTGGGCTCTGTGTTCAGTGTTCGCTCTGTATTCAGTGTGGGCTCTGTGTTCAGTGTGGCCAAGTGTTCAGTGTGAGCTCTGTGTTCAGTGTGGACTCTGCGTTCAGTGTGGTCTCTGTGTTCAGTGTGGGCTCTGTGTTCAGCGTGGGCTCTGTGTTCACTGCGGTCCCTGTGTTCAGTCTGGTCTCTGTGTTCAGTGTGGGCTCTGTGTTCAGTGTGGGCTCTGTGTTCAGTGTGAGCCCTGTGTTCTGTGTGGGCTCTGTGTTCAGTGTGGGCTGTGTGTTCAGTGTGGGCTCTGTGTTCAGTGTGAGCTCTGTGTTCAGTGTGGTCTCTGTGTTCAGTGTGGGCTCTGTGTTCAGAGTGGGCTCTGTGTTCAGTGTGGGTATTGTATTCAGAGTGGGCTCTGTATTCAGTGTGGGCTCTGTGTTCAGTGTGGGCTCTGTATTCAGTGTGGGCTCTGTGTTCAGTGTGGGCTCTGTGTTCTGTGTGGGCTCTGTGTTCAGTGTGGGCTCTGTATTCAGTGTGGGCTCTGTGTTCAGTGTGGGCTCTGTGTTCAGTGTGGGCTCTGTGTTCAGTGTGGGCTCTGTATTTAGTGTGCGCTCTCTGTTCAGTGTGGGCTCTGTGTTCAGGGTGGGCTCTGTGTTCGGAGTGAGCTCTGTGTTCAGTGTGGGCTCGGTGTTCAGTGTGGGCTCTGTGTTCAGTGTGAGCTCTGTGTTCAGTGTGGGTTCTGTATTCAGTGTGGGCTCTGTGTTCAGTGTGGGCTCTGTGTTCGGTGTGGACTCTATATTCAGTGTGGGCTCTGTGTTCAGTGTGAGCTCTGTATTCAGTGTGGGCTCTGTGTTCAGTGTGAGCTCTGTATTCAGTGTGGGCTCTGTATTCAGTGTGGGCTCTGTGCTCAGTGTGAGCTCTGTATTCAGTGTGGGCTCTGTGTTCAGTGTGGGCTCTGTGTTCAGTGTGGGCTCTGTGTTCAGTGTGGGCTCTGTTTTCGGTGTGGACTCTGTGTTCAGTGTGGGCTCTGTGTTCAGTGTGGGCTCTGTATTCAGTGTGGGCACTTTGTTCAGTGTGGGCTCTGTGTTCAGTGTGGGCTCTGTGTTAAGTGTGGGCTCTGTATTTAGTGTGGGCTCTGTATTTAGTGTGGGCTCTGTATTTATTCTGGGCTCTGTGTTCAGTGTGGGCTCTGTGTTCAGTGTGGGCTCTGTGTTCGGAGTGAGCTCTGTGTTCAGTGTGGGCCCTGTGTTCAGTGTGGGCTCTATGTTCAGTATGTGCTCAGTGGTCAGTGTGGACTCTGTATTAAGTGTGGGCTCTGTGTTCAGTTTGGGCTCTGAGTTCGGTGTGGACACTGTATTCAGTGTGGGCTCTGTGTTCAGTGTGGGCTCTGTATTTAGTGTGGGCTCTGTGTTCAGTGTGTGCTCTGTGTTCAGTGTGGGCTCTGTATTCAGTCTGGGCTCTGTGTTCAGTGTGGGCTTTGTGTTGAGTGTGGGCTCTGTGTACAGTGTGGACTCTGTGTTCAATGTGGGCTCTGTGTTCAGTGTGCGCTCTGTATTCAGTGTGGGCTCTGTGTTCAGTGTGGGCTCTGTGTTCAGTGTAGACTCTGCATTCAGTTTGGTCTCTGTGTTCAGTGTGGGCTCTGTGTTCAGTGTGGGCTCGGTGTTCAGCGTGGGCTCTGTGTTCAGTGTTGGCTCTGTGTTCAGTGTGGGCTCTGTGTTCACTGTGAGCCCTGTGTTCAGTGTGGGCTCTGTGTTCAGGGTGGGCTCTGTGTTCAGAGTGGGCTCTGTGTTCAGTGTGGGCTCGGTGTTCAGTGTGGGCTCTGTGTTCAGGGTGGGCTCTGTGTTCAGTGTGGGCTCTGTGTTCAGTGTGAGCCCTGTGTTCAGTGTGGGATCTGTGTTCAATGTGGGCTCTGTGTTAAGTGTGGGCTCTGTGTTCAGTGTGAGCCCTGTGTTCAGTGTGGGCTCTGTGTTCAGTGTGGGCTCTGTGTTCAGTGTGGGCTCTGTATTTAGTGTGGGCTCTGTGTTCAGTTGGGCTCTGTATTTAGTGTGCGCTCTCTGTTCAGTGTGGGCTCTGTGTTCAGGGTGGGCTCTGTGTTCGGAGTGAGCTCTGTGTTCAGTGTGGGCTCTGTGTTCAGTGTGGGATCTGGGTTCTGTGTGGACTCTATATTCAGTGTGGGCTCTGTGTTCAGTGTGGGCTCTGTTTTCGGTGTGGACTCTGTATTCAGAGTGGGCACTTTGTTCAGTGTGGGCTCTCTGTTCAGTGTGGGCTCTGTGTTCAGTGTGGGCTCTGTGTTCGGAGAGAGCTCTGTGTTCGGTGTGGGCCCTGTGTTCAGTGTGGGCTCTGTGTTCAGTATGTGCTCAGTGGTCGGTGTGGACTCTGTATTAAGTGTGGGCTCTGTTTTCTGTATGGGCTCCGTATTTAGTGTGGGCTCTGTGTTCAGTGTGTGCTCTGTGTTCAGTGTGTGCTCTGTGTTCAGTGTGTGCTCTGTGTTCAGTGTGGGCTCTGTATTCAGTGTGGGCTCTGTGTTCAGTTTGGGCTGTGTGTTCGGTGTGGACTCTGGATTCAGTGTGGGTTCTGTGTTCAGTGCGGGATCTGTGTTCAGTGTGAGCTCTGTGTTCAGTGTGGGCTCTTTGTTCAGTGTGGGCTCTGTGTTCAGTTTGGGCTCTTTGTTCAGTGTGGGCTCTGTGTTCAGTGTTGGCTCTGTGTTTAATTTTGTCTCTGTGTTCAGTGTGGGATCTGTGTTCACTCTGGGCTCTGTGTTCAGTGTCGGATCTGTGTTCAGTGTGGGCTCTGTGTTCAGTGAGGGCTCTGTGTTCAGTTTGGGCTCTGTGTTCAGTGTGGGCTCTGTGTTCAGTGTCGGCTCTGTGTTCAGTTTGTGCTCTGTGTTCAGTGTGGGCTCTGTGTTCAGTGTGGGCTCTGTGTTCAGTGTGGGCTCTGTGTTCAGTGTGGGCTCTGTGTTCAGTGTGGGCTCAGTGTTCAGTGTCGGCTCTGTGTTCAGTGTCGGCTCTGTGTTCAGTTTGTGCTCTGTGTTCAGTGTGGGCTCTGTGTTCAGTGTGGGCTCTGTGTTCAGTGTGGGCTCTGTGTTCAGTGTGGGCTCTGTGTTCAGTGTGGGCTCTGTGTTCAGTGTGGGCTCTGTGTTCAGTGTTGGCTCTGTGTTTAATGTTGTCTCTGTGTTCAGTGTGGGATCTGTGTTCACTCTGGGCTCTTTGTTCAGTGTCGGATCTGAGTTCAGTGAGGGCTCTGTGTTCAGTGTGGGCTCTGTGTTCAGTGTGGGCTCTGTGTTCAGTGTGGGCTCTGTGTTCAGTGAGGGCTCTGTGTTCAGTGAGGGCTCTGTGTTCAGTGAGGGCTCTGTGTTCAGTGAGGGCTCTGTGTTCAGTGAGGGCTCTGTGTTCAGTGTGCACTCTGTGTTCAGTGTTGGCTCTGTGTTTAATGTGGGCTCTCTGTTCAATGTGAGCTCTGTGTTCAGTTTGGGCTGTGTTAAGTGTGGGCTCTGTGTTCACTCTGGGCTCTGTGTTCAGTGTCGGATCTGTGTTCAGTGTGCGCTCTGTGTTCAGTGTGGGCTCTGTGTTCAGGTTGGGCTCTGTGTTCAATGTGTGCTCAGTGTTCAGTGTGGGTTCTGTGATCAGTGTGGGCTCTGTAATCAGTGAGCGCTCTGTATGCAGTGTGGGCTCTGTGTTCAGTGTGGGCTCTGTGTTCAATGTGGGCTCTGTATTTAGTGTGCGCTCTCTGTTCAGTGTGGGCTCTGTGTTCAGGGTGGGCTCTGTGTTCGGAGTGAGCTCTGTGTTCAGTGTGGGCTCGGTGTTCAGTGTGGGCTCTGTGTTCAGTGTGGGATCTGGGTTCGGTGTGGACTCTATATTCAGTGTGGGCTCTGTGTTCAGTGTGGGCTCTGTTTTCGGTGTGGACTCTGTATTCAGTGTGGGCACTTTGTTCAGTGTGGACTCTCTGTTCAGTGTGGGCTCTGTGTTAAGTGTGGGCTCTGTTTTTAGTGTGGGCTCTGTATTTATTCTGGGCTCTGTGTTCAGTGTGGGCTCTGTGTTCAGTGTGGGCTCTGTGTTCGGAGTGAGCTCTGTGTTCAGTGTGGGCCCTGTGTTCAGTGTGGGCTCTGTGTTCAGTATGTGCTCAGTGGTCGGTGTGGACTCTGTATTAAGTGTGGGCTCTGTGTTCAGTTTGGGCTCTGTGTTCGGTGTGGACTCTGTATTCAGTGTGGGCTCTGTTTTCTGTATGGGCTCTGTATTTAGTGTGGGCTCTGTGTTCAGTGTGTGCTCTGTGTTCAGTGTGGGCTCTGTATTCAGTGTGGGCTCTGTGTTCAGTTTGGGCTCTGTGTTCGGTGTGGACTCTGGATTCAGTGTGGGTTCTGTGTTCAGTGCGTGCTCTGTGTTCAGTGCGGGCTCTGTGTTCAGTGTGAGCTCTGTGTTCAGTGTGGGCTCTGTGTTCAGTGTTGGCTCTGTGTTCAGTTTGGGCTCTTTGTTCAGTGTGGGCTCTGTGTTCAGTGATGGCTCTGTGTTTAATGTGGGCTCTGTATTCAGTGTGGGATCTGTGTTCACTCTGGGCTCTGTGTTCAGTGTCGGATCTGTGTTCAGTGAGGGCTCTGTGTTCAGTGAGGGCTCTGTGTTCAGTGAGGGCTCTGTGTTCAGTGAGGGCTCTGTGTTCAGTTTGGTCTCTGTGTTCAGTGTGGGCTCTGTGTTCAGTGTGGGCTCTGTGTTCAGTGTGGGCTCTGTGTTCAGTGTGGGCTCTGTGTTCAGTGTGGGCTCTGTGTTCAGTGTGGACTCTGTGTTCAATGTGGGCTCTGTGTTCAGTGTGGGCTCTGTGTTCAGTGTGGGCTCTGTGTTCAGTGTGAGCTCTGTGTTCAGTGTGGACTCTGCGTTCAGTTTGGTCTCTGCGTTCAGTGTGGGCTCTGTGTTCAGTGTGAGCCCTGTGTTCAGTGTGGGCTCTGTGTTCAGTGTGGGCTCTTTGTTCAGTGTGGGCTCTGTGTTCAGTGTGGGCTCTGTGTTCAGTGTGGGCTCTGTGTTCAGTGTGGTCTCTGTGTTCAGTGTGGGCTCTGTGTTCAGTGTGGGCTCTGTGTTCAGTGTGGGCTCTGTGTTCAGTGTGGGCTCTGTGTTCAGTGTGGGCTCTGTGTTCAGTGTGGGCTCTGTGTTCAGTGTGGGCTCTGTGTTCAGTGTGGGCTCTGTGTTCAGTGTGGGCTCTGTGTTCAGTGTGGTCTCTGTGTTCAGTGTGGGCTCTGTGTTCAGTGTGGGCTCTGTGTTCAGTGTGGGCTCTGTGTTCAGTGTGGGCTCTGTGTTCAGTGTGGGCTCTGTGTTCAGTGTGGGCTCTGTGTTCAGTGTGGGCTCTGTGTTCAGCGTGGGCTCTGTGTTCAGCGTGGGCTCTGTGTTCAGTGTTCGCTCTGTGTTCAGTGTGGGCTCTGTGTTCAGTGTGGGCTCTGTGTTCAGTGTGGGCTCTGTGTTCAGTGTGGGCTCTGTGTTCAGTGTGGGCTCTGTGTTCAGTGTGGGCTCTGTGTTCAGTATGGGCTCTGTGTTCAGTGTGGGTTTTGTATTCAGAGTGGGCTCTGTATTCAGTGTGGGCTCTGTGTTCAGTGTGGGCTCTGTGTTCAGTGTGGGCTCTGTGTTCAGTGTGGGCTCTGTGTTCATTGTGGGCTCTGTGTTCATTGTCGGCTCAGTGTTCAGTGTGGACTCTGTGTTCAGTGTGGGCTCTGTGTTCAGTGTTGGCTCTGTGTTTAATGTGGGCTCTCTGTTCAATGTGAGCTCTGTGTTCAGTTTGGGCTGTGTTAAGTGTGGGCTCTGTGTTCACTCTGGGCTCTGTGTTCAGTGTCGGATCTGTGTTCAGTGTGCGCTCTGTGTTCATTGTGGGCTCTGTGTTCAGGTTGGGCTCTGTGTTCAATGTGTGCTCAGTGTTCAGTGTGGGTTCTGTGATCAGTGTGGGCTCTGTAATCAGTGAGCGCTCTGTATGCAGTGTGGGCTCTGTGTTCAGTGTGGGCTCTGTGTTCAATGTGGGCTCTGTATTTAGTGTGCGCTCTCTGTTCAGTGTGGGCTCTGTGTTCAGGGTGGGCTCTGTGTTCGGAGTGAGCTCTGTGTTCAGTGTGGGCTCGGTGTTCAGTGTGGGCTCTGTGTTCAGTGTGGGATCTGGGTTCGGTGTGGACTCTATATTCAGTGTGGGCTCTGTGTTCAGTGTGGGCTCTGTTTTCGGTGTGGACTCTGTATTCAGTGTGGGCACTTTGTTCAGTGTGGACTCTCTGTTCAGTGTGGGCTCTGTGTTAAGTGTGGGCTCTGTTTTTAGTGTGGGCTCTGTATTTATTCTGGGCTCTGTGTTCAGTGTGGGCTCTGTGTTCAGTGTGGGCTCTGTGTTCGGAGTGAGCTCTGTGTTCAGTGTGGGCCCTGTGTCCAGTATGGGCTCTGTGTTCAGTATGTGCTCAGTGGTCGGTGTGTACTCTGTATTAAGTGTGGGCTCTGTGTTCAGTTTGGGCTCTGTGTTCGGTGTGGACTCTGTATTCAGTGTGGGCTCTGTTTTCTGTATGGGCTCTGTATTTAGTGTGGGCTCTGTGTTCAGTGTGTGCTCTGTGTTCAGTGTGGGCTCTGTATTCAGTGTGGGCTCTGTGTTCAGTTTGGGCTCTGTGTTCGGTGTGGACTCTGGATTCAGTGTGGGTTCTGTGTTCAGTGCGTGCTCTGTGTTCAGTGCGGGCTCTGTGTTCAGTGTGAGCTCTGTGTTCAGTGTGGGCTCTGTGTTCAGTGTTGGCTCTGTGTTCAGTTTGGGCTCTTTGTTCAGTGTGGGCTCTGTGTTCAGTGATGGCTCTGTGTTTAATGTGGGCTCTGTATTCAGTGTGGGATCTGTGTTCACTCTGGGCTCTGTGTTCAGTGTCGGATCTGTGTTCAGTGAGGGCTCTGTGTTCAGTGAGGGCTCTGTGTTCAGTGAGGGCTCTGTGTTCAGTGAGGGCTCTGTGTTCAGTTTGGGCTCTGTGTTCAGTGTGGGCTCTGTGTTCAGTGTGGCTTCTGTGTTCAGTGTGGGCTCTGTGTTTAATGAGGGCTCTGTGTTCAGTGTGAGCTCTGTGTTCAGTGTGGGCTGTGTTAAGTGTGGGCTCTGTGTTCACTCTGGGCTCTGTGTTCAGTGTCGGATTTGTGTTCAGTGTGGGCTCTGTGTTCAGTGTGGGCTCTGTGTTCAGGTTGGGCTCTGTGTTCAATGTGTGCTCAGTGTTCAGTGTGGGTTCTGTGATCAGTGTGGGCTCTGTGTTCAGTGTGGGCTCTGTGTTCAGTGTGGGCTCTGTGTTCAGTGTGGGGTCTGTGTTCAGTGTGGGCTCTGTGTTCAGTGTGGACTCTGTGTTCAATGTGGGCTCTGTGTTCAGTGTGGGCTCTGTGTTCAGTGTGGGCTCTGTGTTCAGTGTGAGCTCTGTGTTCAGTGTGGACTCTGCGTTCAGTTTGGTCTCTGCGATCAGTGTGGGCTCTGCGTTCAGTGTGAGCCCTGTGTTCAGTGTGGGCTCTGTGTTCAGTGTGGGCTCTTTGTTCAGTGTGGGCTCTGTGTTCAGTGTGGGCTCTGTGTTCAGTGTGGGCTCTGTGTTCAGTGTGGTCTCTGTGTTCAGTGTGGGCTCTGTGTTCAGTGTGGGCTCTGTGTTCAGTGTGGGCTCTGTGTTCAGTGTGGGCTCTGTGTTCAGTGTGGGCTCTGTGTTCAGTGTGGGCTCTGTGTTCAGTGTGGGCTCTGTGTTCAGTGTGGGCTCTGTGTTCAGTGTGGGCTCTGTGTTCAGTGTGGGCTCTGTGTTCAGTGTGGGCTCTGTGTTCAGTGTGGGCTCTGTGTTCAGTGTGGGCTCTGTGTTCAGTGTGGGCTCTGTGTTCAGTGTGGGCTCTGTGTTCAGTGTGGGCTCTGTGTTCAGCGTGGGCTCTGTGTTCAGCGTGGGCTCTGTGTTCAGCGTTGGCTCTGTGTTCAGCGTGGGCTCTGTGTTCAGTGTGGGCTCTGTGTTCAGTGTGGGCTCTGTGTTCAGTGTGGGCTCTGTGTTCAGTGTGGGCTCTGTGTTCAGTGTGGGCTCTGTGTTCAGTGTGGGCTCTGTGTTCAGTGTGGGCTCTGTGTTCAGTGTGGGCTCTGTGTTCAGTGTGGGTTTTGTATTCAGAGTGGGCTCTGTATTCAGTGTGGGCTCTGTGTTCAGTGTGGGCTCTGTGTTCAGTGTGGGCTCCGTGTTCAGTGTGGGCTCTGTGTTCAGTGTGGGCTCTGTGTTCATTGTGGGCTCTGTGTTCATTGTCCGCTCAGTGTTCAGTGTGGACTCTGTGTTCAGTGTGGGCTCTGTGTTCAGTGTGGGCTCTGTGTTCAGTTGGGCTCTGTATTTAGTGTGCTCTCTCTGTTCAGTGTGGGCTCTGTGTTCAGGGTGGACTTTGTGTTCGGAGTGAGCTCTGTGTTCAGTGTGGGCTCGGTGTTCAGTGTGGGCTCTGTGTTCAGTGTGGGATCTGGGTTCGGTGTGGACTCTATATTCAGTGTGGGCTCTGTGTTCAGTGTGGGCTCTGTTTTCGGTGTGGACTCTGTATTCAGTGTGGGCACTTTGTTCAGTGTGGGCTCTCTGTTCAGTGTGGGCTCTGTTTTAAGTGTGGGCTCTGTATTTAGTGTGGGCTCTGTATTTATTCTGGGCTCTGTGTTCAGTGTGGGCTCTGTGTTCAGTGTGGGCTCTGTGTTCGGAGTGAGCTCTGTGTTCAGTTTGGGCCCTGTGTTCAGTGTGGGCTCTGTGTTCAGTATGTGCTCATTGGTCGGTGTGGACTCTGTATTAAGTGTGGGCTCTGTGTTCAGTTTGGGCTCTGTGTTCGGTGTGGACTCTGTATTCAGTGTGGGCTCTGTTTTCTGTATGGGCTCTGTATTTAGTGTGGGCTCTGTGTTCAGTGTGTGCTCTGTGTTCAGTGTGGGCTCTGTATTCAGTGGGGGCTCTGTGTTCAGTTTGGGCTCTGTGTTCGGTGTGGACTCTGGATTCAGTGCGGGTTCTGTGTTCAGTGTGGGCGCTGTGTTCAGTTTGGGCTCTGTGTTCAGTGTGGGCTCTGTGTTCAGTTTGGGCTCTTTGTTCAGTGTGGGCTCTGTGTTCAGTGTTGGCTCTGTGTTTATTGTGGGCTCTGTGTTCAGTGTGGGATCTGTGTTCACTCTGGGCTCTGTGTTCAGTGTCGGATCTGTGTTCAGTGTGGGCTCTGTGTTCAGTGAGGGCTCTGTGTTCAGTTTGGGCTCTGTGTTCAGTTTGGGCTCTGTGTTCAGTGTGGGCTCAGTGTTCAGTGTCGGCTCTGTGTTCAGTTTGGGCTCTGTGTTCAGTGTGGCTTCTGTGTTCAGTGTGGGCTCAGTGTTCAGTGTCGGCTCTGTGTTCAGTTTGGGCTCTGTGTTCAGTGTGGCTTCTGTGTTCAGTGTGGGCTCTGTGTTTAATGTGGGCTCTGTGTTCAGTGTGAGCTCTGTGTTCAGTGTGAGCTCTGTGTTCAGTGTGGGCTGTGTTAAGTGTGGGCTCTGTGTTCACTCTGGGCTCTGTGTTCAGTGTCGGATCTGTGTTCAGTGTGGGCTCTGTATTCAGTGTGGGCTCTGTGTTCAGTGTGGGCTCTGTGTTCAGTGTGGGCTCTGTGTTCAGAGTGGGCTCTGTGTTCAGTGTGGGTTTTGTATTCAGAGTGGGCTCTGTATTCAGTGTGGGCTCTGTGTTCAGTGTGGGCTCTGTGTTCAGTGTGGGCTCTGTGTTCATTGAGGGCTCTGTGTTCATTGTGGGCTCTGTGTTCAGTGTGGAATCTGTGTTCAGTGTGGAATCTGTGTTCAGTGTGGGCTCTGTGTTCAGTGTGGGCCCTGTGTTCAGTGTGGGCTCTGTGTTCAGTGTGGGCTCTGTGTTCATTGAGGGCTCTGTGTTCATTGTGGGCTCTGTGTTCAGTGTGGAATCTGTGTTCAGTGTGGGCTCTGTGTTCAGTGTGGGCTCTGTTTACGGTGTGGTCTCTGTGTTCAGTGTGGGCTCTGTGTTCAGTGTGGGCTGTCTGTTCAGTGTGGGCTCTGTGTTAAGTGTGGGCTCTGTGTTAAGTGTTGGCTCTGTATTTAGTGTGGGCTCTGTATTTATTCTGGGCTCTGTGTTCGGCGTAGGCTCTGTGTTCAGTGTGGGCCCTGTGTTCAGTGTGGGCTGTCTGTTCAGTGTGGGCTCTGTGTTAAGTGTGGGCTCTGTGTTAAGTGTTGGCTCTGTATTTAGTGTGGGCTCTGTATTTATTCTGGGCTCTGTGTTCGGAGTGAGCTCTGTGTTCAGTGTGGGCTCTGTGTTCAGTTTGGGCTCTGTGTTCGGTGTGGACTCTGTATTCAATGTGGGCTCTGTTCTCTGTGTGGGCTCTGTATTTAGTGTGGGCTCTGTGTCCAGTGTGTGCTCTGTGTTCAGTGTGGGCTCTGTATTCAGTGTGGGCTCTGTGTTCAGTGTGGGCTTTGTTTTGAGTGTGGGCTCTGTATTTAGTGTGGGCTCTGTGTTCAGTTGGGCTCTGTATTTAGTGTGCGCTCTCTGTTCAGTGTGGGCTCTGTGTTCAGGGTGGGCTCTGTGTTCGGAGTGAGCTCTGTGTTCAGTGTGGGCTCGGTGTTCAGTGTGGGCTCTGTGTTCAGTGTGGGATCTGGGTTCGGTGTGGACTCTATATTCAGTGTGGGCTCTGTGTTCAGTGTGGGCTCTGTTTTCGGTGTGGACTCTGTATTCAGTGTGGGCACTTTGTTCAGTGTGGGCTCTCTGTTCAGTGTGGGCTCTGTTTTAAGTGTGGGCTCTGTATTTAGTGTGGGCTCTGTATTTAGTGTGGGCTCTGTGTTCAGTGTGGGCTCTGTGTTCAGTGTGGGCTCTGTGTTCAGTGTGGGCTCTGTGTTCAGTGTGGGCTCTGTGTTCGGAGTGAGCTCTGTGTTCAGTGTGGGCCCTGCGTTCAGTGTGGGCTCTGTGTTCAGTATGTGCTCATTGGTCGGTGTGGACTCTGTATTAAGTGTGGGCTCTGTGTTCATTTTGGGCTCTGTGTTCGGTGTGGACTCTGTATTCAGTGTGGGCTCTGTTTTCTGTATGGGCTCTGTATTTAGTGTGGGCTCTGTGTTCAGTGTGTGCTCTGTGTTCAGTGTGTGCTCTGTGTTCAGTGTGGGCTCTGTATTCAGTGGGGGCTCTGTGTTCAGTTTGGGCTCTGTGTTCGGTGTGGACTCTGGATTCAGTGTGGGCTCTGTGTTCAGTGTCTGCTCTGTGTTCAGTGTGTGCTCTGTGTTCAGTGTGGGCTCTGTATTCAGTGGGGGCTCTGTGTTCAGTTTGGGCTCTGTGTTCGGTGTGGACTCTGGATTCAGTGCGGGTTCTGTGTTCAGTGTGGGCTCTGTGTTCAGTGTGGGCTCTGTGTTCAGTGTGGGCTCTGTGTTCAGTTTGGGCTCTTTGTTCAGTGTGGGCTCTGTGTTCAGTGTTGGCTCTGTGTTTATTGTGGGCTCTGTGTTCAGTGTGGGATCTGTGTTCACTCTGGGCTCTGTGTTCAGTGTCGGATCTGTGTTCAGTGTGGGCTCTGTGTTCAGTGAGGGCTCTGTGTTCAGTGAGGGCTCTGTGTTCAGTGTGAGCTCTGTGTTTCTTTGTGGGCTCAGTGTTCAGTGTCGGCTCTGTGTTCAGTTTGGGCTCTGTGTTCAGTGTGGGCTCTGTGTTCGGTGTGGGCTCTGTGTTCAGTGTGGGCTGTGTTAAGTGTGGGCTCTGTGTTCACTCTGGGCTCTGTGTTCAGTGTCTGATCTGTGTTCAGTGTGGGCTCTGTATTCAGTGTGGGCTCTGTTCAGTGTGGGCTCTGTGTTCAGTGTGGGCTCTGTGTTCAGAGTGGGCTCTGTGTTCAGTGTGGGTTTTGTATTCAGAGTGGGCTCTGTATTCAGTGTGGGCTCTCTGTTCAGTGTGGGCTCTGTGTTCAGTGTGGGCTCTGTGTTCATTGTGGGCTCTGTGTTCAGTGTGGAATCTGTGTTCAGTGTGGAATCTGTGTTCAGTGTGGGCTCTGTGTTCAGTGTGGGCTCTGTGTTCAGTGTGGGCTCTGTGTTCAGTGTGGGCTCTGTGTTCAATGTGGGCTCTGTGTTCATTGAGGGCTCTGTGTTCATTGAGGGCTCTGTGTTCATTGTGGGCTCTGTGTTCAGTGTGGAATCTGTGTTCAGTGTGGGCTCTGTGTTCAGTGTGGGCTCTGTTTACGGTGTGGACTCTGTATTCAGTGTGGGCACTTTGTTCAGTGTGGGCTGTCTGTTCAGTGTGGGCTCTGTGTTAAGTGTGGGCTCTGTGTTAAGTGTTGGCTCTGTATTTAGTGTGGGCTCTGTATTTATTCTGGGCTCTGTGTTCGGAGTGAGCTCTGTGTTCAGTGTGGGCCCTGTGTTCAGTGTGGGCTGTCTGTTCAGTGTGGGCTCTGTGTTAAGTGTGGGCTCTGTGTTAAGTGTGGGCTCTGTGTTAAGTGTTGGCTCTGTATTTAGTGTGGGCTCTGTATTTATTCTGGGCTCTGTGTTCGGAGTGAGCTCTGTGTTCAGTGTGGGCTCTGTGTTCAGTTTGGGCTCTGTGTTCGGTGTGGACTCTATATTCAGTGTGGGATCTGTTCTCTGTGTGGGCTCTGTATTTAGTGTGGGCTCTGTGTCCAGTGTGTGCTCTGTGTTCAGTGTGGGCTCTGTATTCAGTGTGGGCTCTGTGTTCAGTGTGGGCTTTGTGTTGAGTGTGGGCTCTGTATTTAGTGTGGGCTCTGTGTTCAGTTGGGCTCTGTATTTAGTGTGCGCTCTCTGTTCAGTGTGGGCTCTGTGTTCAGGGTGGGCTCTGTGTTCGGAGTGAGCTCTGTGTTCAGTGTGGGCTCGGTGTTCAGTGTGGGCTCTGTGTTCAGTGTGGGATCTGGGTTCGGTGTGGACTCTATATTCAGTGTGGGCTCTGTGTTCAGTGTGGGCTCTGTTTTCGGTGTGGACTCTGTATTCAGTGTGGGCACTTTGTTCAGTGTGGACTCTCTGTTCAGTGTGGGCTCTGTGTTAAGTGTGGGCTCTGTATTTAGTGTGGGCTCTGTATTTATTCTGGGCTCTGTGTTCAGTGTGGGCTCTGTGTTCAGTGTGGGCTCTGTGTTCGGAGTGAGCTCTGTGTTCAGTGTGGGCCCTGTGTTCAGTGTGGGCCCTGTGTTCAGTGTGGGCTCTGTGTTCAGTGTGGGCTCTGTGTTCAGTGTGGGCTCTGTGTTCAGTGTGGGCTCTGTATTTAGTGTGCGCTCTCTGTTCAGTGTGCGCTCTGTGTTCAGTGATGGCTCTGTGTTTAATGTGGGCTCTGTGTTCAGTGTGGGATCTGTGTTCACTCTGGGCTCTGTGTTCAGTGTTGGATCTGTGTTCAGTGTGGGCTCTGTGTTCAGTGAGGGCTCTGTGTTCAGTTTGGGCTCTGTGTTCAGTGTGGGCTCAGTGTTCAGTGTGGGCTCAGTGTTCAGTGTCGGCTCTGTGTTCAGTTTGGGCTCTGTGTTCAGTGTGGGCTCTGTGTTCAGTGTGGGCTCTGTGTTCAGTGTGGCTTCTGTGTTCAGTGTGGGCTCTGTGTTCAGTGTGGGCTCTGTGTTCAGTGTGGGCTCTGTGTTCAGTGTGGGCTCTGTGTTCAGTGTTGGCTCTGTGTTTAATGTGGGCTCTGTGTTCAGTGTGGGATCTGTGTTCACTCTCGGCTCTGTGTTCAGTGTCGGATCTGTGTTCAGTGTGGGCTCTGTGTTCAGTGAGGGCTCTGTGTTCAGTTTGGGCTCTGTGTTCAGTGTGGGCTCAGTGTTCAGTGTCGGCTCTGTGTTCAGTTTGGGCTCTGTGTTCAGTGTGGCTTCTGTGTTCAGTGTGGGCTCTGTGTTCAGTGTGGGCTCTGTGTTCCGTGTGGGCTCTGTGTTCAGTGTGGGCTCTGTTTTCAGTGTGGGTTCTGTATTCAGTGTTGGCCCTGTGTTTAATGTGGGCTCTGTGTTCAGTGTGAGCTCTGTGTTCAGTGTGGGCTGTGTTAAGTGTGGGCTCTGTGTTCACTCTGGGCTCTGTGTTCAGTGTCGGATCTGTGTTCAGTGTGCGCTCTGTGTTCAGTGTGGGCTCTGTGTTCAGGTTGGGCTCTGTGTTCAATGTGTGCTCAGTGTTCAGTGTGGGTTCTGTGATCAGTGTGGGCTCTGCAATCAGTGAGCGCTCTGTATGCAGTGTGGGCTCTGTGTTCAGTGTGGGCTCTGTGTTCAGGGTGGGCTCTGTGTTCAGAGTGGGATCTGTGTTCAGTGTGGGCTCTGTGTTCAGAGTGGGCTCTGTGTTCAGTGTGGGTTTTGTATTCAGAGTGGGCTCTGTATTCAGTGTGGGCTCTGTGTTCAGTGTGAGCTCTGTATTCAGTGTGAGCTCTGTATTCAGTGTGGGCTCTGTGTTCATTGTGGGCTCTGTGTTCTTTGTGGGCTCAGTGTTCAGTGTGGACTCTGTGTTCAGTATGTGCTCAGTGGTCGGTGTGGACTCTGTATTCAGTGTGGGCTCTGTTTTCTGTATGGGCTCTGTATTTAGTGTGGGCTCTGTGTTCAGTGTGTGCTCAGTGTTCAGTGTGGGCTCTGTATTCAGTGTGGGCTCTGTGTTCAGTGTGGGCTCTGTGTTCAGTGTGGTCTCTTTGTTCAGTGTGGGCGCTTTGTTCAGTGTGGGGTCTGTGTACAGTGTGAGCTCTGTGTTCAGTGTGGGCTCTTTGTTCAGTGTGGGCTCTGTGTTCAGTGTGGGCTCTGTTTACAGTGTGGGCTCTGTGTACAGTGTGGGCTCTGTGTTCAGTGTGGGCTCTTTGTTCAGTGTGGGCTCTGTGTTCAGTGTGGGCTCTGTGTTCAGTGTGGGCTCTGTGTTCAGTGTGGGCTCTGTGTTCAGTGTGGGCTCTGTGTTCAGTGTGGGCTCTGTGTTCAGTGTGGGCTCTGTGTTCAGTGAGGGCTCTGTGTTCAGTGTGGGCTCTGTGTTCAGTGTGGGCTCTGTGTTCACTGCGGTCCCTGTGTTCAGTGTGGTCTCTGTGTTCAGTGTGGGCTCTGTGTTCAGAGTGGGCTCTGTGTTCAGTGTGGGTTTTGTATTCAGAGTGGGCTCTGTATTCAGTGTGGGCTCTGTGTTCAGTGTGGGCTCTGTGTTCAGGGTGGGCTCTGTGTTCAGAGTGGGATCTGTGTTCAGTGTGGGCTCTGTGTTCAGAGTGGGCTCTGTGTTCAGTGTGGGTTTTGTATTCAGTGTGGGCTCTGTGTTCATTGTGGGCTCTGTGTTCATTGTGGGCTCAGTGTTCAGTGTGGACTCTGTGTTCAGTATGTGCTCAGTGGTCGGTGTGGACTCTGTATTCAGTGTGGGCTCTGTTTTCTGTATGGGCTCTGTATTTAGTGTGGGCTCTGTGTTCAGTGTGGGCTCTGTGTTCAGTGTGGGCTCAGTGTTCAGTGTGAGCTCTGTGTTCAGTGTGGGCTCTGTATTCAGTGTGGGCTCTGTGTTCAGTTTGGGCTCTGTGTTCGGTGTGGACTCTGGATTCAGTGTGGTTTCTGTGTTCAGTGCAGGCTCTGTGTTCAGTGTGAGCTCTGTGTTCAGTGTGGGCTCTGTGTTCAGTGTGGGCTCTGTGTTCAGTTTGGGCTCTTTGTTCAGTGTGGGCTCTGTGTTCAGTGTTGGCTCTGTGTTTAATGTGGGCTCTGTGTTCAGTGTGGGATCTGTGTTCACTCTCGGCTCTGTGTTCAGTGTCGGATCTGTGTTCAGTGTGGGCTCTGTGTTCAGTGTCGGATCTGTGTTCAGTGAGGGCTCTGTGTTCAGTTTGGGCTCTGTGTTCAGTGTGGGCTCAGTGTTCAGTGTCGGCTCTGTGTTCAGTTTGGGCTCTGTGTTCAGTTTGGGCTCTGTGTTCAGTGTGGCTTCTGTGTTCAGTGTGGGCTCTGTGTTCAGTGTGGGCTCTGTGTTCAGTGTGGGTTCTGTATTCAGTGTTGGCCCTGTGTTTAATGTGGGATCTGTGTTCAGTGTGAGCTCTGTGTTCAGTGTGGGCTGTGTTAAGTGTGGGCTCTGTGTTCACTCTGGGCTCTGTGTTCAGTGTGGGCTCTGTGTTCAGTGTGGGCTCTGTGTTCAGGGTGGGCTCTGTGTTCAGGGTGGGCTCTGTGTTCAGAGTGGGATCTGTGTTCAGGTTGGGCTCTGTGTTCAATGTGTGCTCTGTGTTCAGTGTGGGCTCTGTGTTCAGTGTGGGCTCTGTATTCAGTGTGCGCTCTGTATTCAGTGTGGGCTCTGTGTTCAGTGTGGGCTCTGTGTTCAGTGTGGGCTCTGTGTTCAATGTGGGCTCTGTATTCAATGTGAGCTCTGAGTCCAGTGTGGGCTCTGTGTTCAGTGTGGGCTCTGTGTTCAGTGTGGGCTCTGTGTTCAGTGTGGGATTTGTGTTGAGTGTGGGCTCTGTGTTCAGTGTGGACTCTGTGTTCAATGTGGGCTCTGTGTTCAGTGTGCGCTCTGTATTCAGTGTGGGCTCTGTGTTCAGTGTGGCCAAGTGTTCAGTGTGAGCTCTGTGTTCAGTGTGGACTCTGCGTTCAGTGTGGTCTCTGTGTTAGGTATGAGCTCTGTGTTCAGAGTGGGCTCTGTGTTCAGTGTGACCCCTGCGTTCAGTGTGAGCTCTGTGTTCAGGGTGGGCTCTGTGTTCAGAGTGGGCTCTTTGTTCAGTGTGGGTTTTGTATTCAGAGTGGGCTCTGTATTCAGTGTGGGCTCTGTGTTCAGTGTGGGCTCTGTATTCAGTGTGGGCTCTGTGTTCATTGAGGGCTCTGTGTTCATTGTGGGCTCTGTGTTCAGTGTGGAATCTGTGTTCAGTGTGGGCTCTGTGTTCAGTGTGGGCTCTGTGTTCAGTGTGGGCTCTGTATTTAGTGTGCGCTCTCTGTTCAGTGTGGGCTCTGTGTTCAGGGTGGGCTCTGTGTTCGGAGTGAGCTCTGTGTTCAGTGTGGTCTCTGGGTTCGGTGTGGACTCTATATTCAGTGTGGGCTCTGTGTTCAGTGTGGGCTCTGTTTTCGGTGTGGACTCTGTATTCAGTGTGGGCACTTTGTTCAGTGTGGGCTCTCTGTTCAGTGAGGGCTCTGTGTTAAGTGTGGGCTCTGTATTTAGTGTGGGCTCTGTATTTATTCTGGGCTCTGTGTTCAGTGTGGGCTCTGTGTTCAGTGTGGGCTCTGTGTTCGGAGTGAGCTCTGTGTTCAGTGTGGGCCCTGTGTTCAGTGAGGGCTCTGTGTTCAGTATGTGCTCAGTGGTCAGTGTGGACTCTGTATTAAGTGTGGGCTCTGTGTCCAGTGTGTGCTCTGTGTTCAGTGTGGGCTCTGTATTCAGTGTGGGCTCTGTGTTCAGTGTGGGATTTGTGTTGAGTGTGGACTCTGTGTTCAATGTGGGCTCTGTGTTCAGTGTGCGCTCTGTATTCAGTGTGGGCTCTGTGTTCAGTGTGGGCTCTGTGTTCAGTGTGCGCTCTGTATTCAGTGTGGGCTCTGTGTTCAGTGTGGCCAAGTGTTCAGTGTGAGCTCTGTGTTCAGTGTGGACTCTGCGTTCAGTGTGGTCTCTGTGTTAGGTATGAGCTCTGTGTTCAGAGTGGGCTCTGTGTTCAGTGTGACCCCTGCGTTCAGTGTGAGCTCTGTGTTCAGGGTGGGCTCTGTGTTCAGAGTGGGCTCTTTGTTCAGTGTGGGTTTTGTATTCAGAGTGGGCTCTGTATTCAGTGTGGGCTCTGTGTTCAGTGTGGGCTCTGTATTCAGTGTGGGCTCTGTATTCAGTGTGGGCTCTGTGTTCATTGAGGGCTCTGTGTTCATTGTGGGCTCTGTGTTCAGTGTGGAATCTGTGTTCAGTGTGGGCTCTGTGTTCAGTGTGGGCTCTGTGTTCAGTGTGGGCTCTGTATTTAGTGTGCGCTCTCTGTTCAGTGTGGGCTCTGTGTTCAGGGTGGGCTCTGTGTTCGGAGTGAGCTCTGTGTTCAGTGTGGTCTCTGGGTTCGGTGTGGACTCTATATTCAGTGTGGGCTCTGTGTTCAGTGTGGGCTCTGTTTTCGGTGTGGACTCTGTATTCAGTGTGGGCACTTTGTTCAGTGTGGGCTCTCTGTTCAGTGAGGGCTCTGTGTTAAGTGTGGGCTCTGTATTTAGTGTGGGCTCTGTATTTATTCTGGGCTCTGTGTTCAGTGTGGGCTCTGTGTTCAGTGTGGGCTCTGTGTTCGGAGTGAGCTCTGTGTTCAGTGTGGGCCCTGTGTTCAGTGAGGGCTCTGTGTTCAGTATGTGCTCAGTGGTCAGTGTGGACTCTGTATTAAGTGTGGGCTCTGTGTCCAGTGTGTGCTCTGTGTTCAGTGTGGGCTCTGTATTCAGTGTGGGCTCTGTGTTCAGTGTGGGATTTGTGTTGAGTGTGGACTCTGTGTTCAATGTGGGCTCTGTGTTCAGTGTGCGCTCTGTATTCAGTGTGGGCTCTGTGTTCAGTGTGGGCTCTGTGTCCAGTGTGGGATTTGTGTTGAGTGTGGGCTCTGTGTTCAGTGTGGACTCTGTGTTCAATGTGGGCTCTGTGTTCAGTGTGCGCTCTGTATTCAGTGTGGGCTCTGAGTTCAGTGTGGCCAAGTGTTCAGTGTGAGCTCTGTGTTCAGTGTGGGCTCTGTGTTAGGTATGGGCTCTGTGTTCAGCGTGGGCTCTGTGTTAGGTATGGGCTCTGTGTTCAGCGTGGGCTCTGTGTTCACTGAGGTCCCTGTGTTCAGTGTGGTCTCTGTGTTCAGTGTGACCCCTGCGTTCAGTGTAGGCTCTGTGTTCAGTGTGGGCTCTGTGTTCAGAGTGGGCTCTTTGTTCAGTGTGGGTTTTGTATTCAGAGTGGGCTCTGTATTCAGTGTGGGCTCTGTGTTCAGTGTGGGCTCTGTATTCAGTGTGGGCTCTGTGTTCAGTGTGGGCTCTGTATTTAGTGTGGGCTCTGTGTTCAGGGTGGGCTCTGTGTTCGGAGTGAGCTCTGTGTTCAGTGTGGGCTCTGGGTTCGGTGTGGACTCTATATTCAGTGTGGGCTCTGTGTTCAGTGTGGGCTCTGTTTTCGGTGTGGGCTCTGTGTTCAGTGAGGGCTCTGTGTTAAGTGTGGGCTCTGTATTTAGTGTGGGCTCTGTATTTATTCTGGGCTCTGTGTTCAGTGTGGGCTCTGTGTTCAGAGTGAGCTCTGTGTTCAGTGTGGGCCCGGTGTTCAGTGAAAGCTCTGTGTTCAGTATGTGCTCAGTGGTCAGTGTGGACTCTGTATTCAGTGTAGGCTCTGTTTTCTGTTTGGGCTCTGTATTTAGTGGGGGCTCTGTGTCCAGTGTGTGCTCTGTGTTCAGTGTGGGCTCTGTGTTCAGTGTGGGCTTTGTGTTGAGTGTGCGCTCTGTATTCAGTGTGAGCTCTGTGTTCAGTGTGAGCTCTGTGTTCAGTGTGGACTCAGCATTCAGTTTGGTCTCTGTGTTCAGTGTGGGCTCTTTGTTCATTGTGAGCTCAGTGTTCAGCGTGGGCTCTGTGTTCAGTGTGAGCTCTGTGTTCAGTGTGGGCTCTGTGTTCAGTGTGAGCTCTGTGTTCAGTGTGGGCTCTGTTTTCAGTGTGGGCTCTGTGTTCAGTGTGAGCTCTGTGTTCAGTGTGGGCTCTGTGTTCAGTGTGAGCTCTGTGTTCAGTGTGGGCTCTGTGTTCAGTGTGAGCTCTGTGTTCACTGCGGTCCCTGTGTTCAGTGTGGTCTCTGTGTTCAGTGTGGGCTCTGTGTTCAGAGTGGGCTCTGTGTTCAGTGTGGGTTTTGTATTCAGAGTGGGCTCTGTATTCAGTGTGGGCTCTGTGTTCAGTGTGGGCTCTGTGTTCAGTGTGGGCTCTGTGTTCAGGGTGGGCTCTGTGTTCAGAGTGGGATCTGTGTTCAGAGTGGGCTCTGTGTTCAGAGTGGGCTCTGTGTTCAGTGTGGGTTTTGTATTCAGAGTGGGCTCTGTATTCAGTGTGGGCTCTGTGTTCAGTGTGGGCTCTGTATTCAGTGTGGGCTCTGTGTTCATTGTGGGCTCTGTGTTCATTGTGGGCTCAGTGTTCAGTGTGGACTCTGTGTTCAGTATGTGCTCAGTGGTCGGTGTGGACTCTGTATTCAGTGTGGGCTCTGTTTTCTGTATGGGCTCTGTATTTAGTGTGGGCTCTGTGTTCAGTGTGGGCTCTGTATTCAGTGTGGGCTCTGTGTTCAGTTTGGGCTCTGTGTTCGGTGTGGACTCTGGATTCAGTGTGGGCTCTGTGTTCAGTGAGGGCTCTGTGTTCAGTTTGGGCTCTGTGTTCAGTGTGGGCTCAGTGTTCAGTGTCGGCTCTGTGTTCAGTTTGGGCTCTGTGTTCAGTGTGGCTTCTGTGTTCAGTGTGGGCTCTGTGTTCAGTGTGGGCTCTGTGTTCAGTGTGGGCTCTGTTTTCAGTGTGGGTTCTGTATTCAGTGTTGGCCCTGTGTTTAATGTGGGCTCTGTGTTCAGTGTGAGCTCTGTGTTCAGTGTGGGCTCTGTGTTCAGTGTGGGCTCTTTGTTCAGTGTGGGCTCTGTGTTCAGTGTGGGCTCTGTGTTCAGTGTGGGCTCTGTGTTCAGTGTGGGCTCTGTGTTCAGTGTGGGCTCTGTGTTCACTGCGGTCCCTGTGTTCAGTGTGGTCTCTGTGTTCAGTGTGGGCTCTGTGTTCAGAGTGGGCTCTGTGTTCAGTGTGGGTTTTGTATTCAGAGTGGGCTCTGTATTCAGTGTGGGCTCTGTGTTCAGTGTGGGCTCTGTGTTCAGGGTGGGCTCTGTATTCAGTGTGGGCTCTCTGTTCAGTGTGGGCTCTGTGTTCAGTGTGGGCTCTGTGTTCATTGTGGGCTCTGTGTTCAGTGTGGAATCTGTGTTCAGTGTGGAATCTGTGTTCAGTGTGGGCTCTGTGTTCAGTGTGGGCTCTGTGTTCAGTGTGGGCTCTGTGTTCAGTGTGGGCTCTGTGTTCAATGTGGGCTCTGTGTTCATTGAGGGCTCTGTGTTCATTGAGGGCTCTGTGTTCATTGTGGGCTCTGTGTTCAGTGTGGAATCTGTGTTCAGTGTGGGCTCTGTGTTCAGTGTGGGCTCTGTTTACGGTGTGGACTCTGTATTCAGTGTGGGCACTTTGTTCAGTGTGGGCTGTCTGTTCAGTGTGGGCTCTGTGTTAAGTGTGGGCTCTGTGTTAAGTGTTGGCTCTGTATTTAGTGTGGGCTCTGTATTTATTCTGGGCTCTGTGTTCGGAGTGAGCTCTGTGTTCAGTGTGGGCCCTGTGTTCAGTGTGGGCTGTCTGTTCAGTGTGGGCTCTGTGTTAAGTGTGGGCTCTGTGTTAAGTGTGGGCTCTGTGTTAAGTGTTGGCTCTGTATTTAGTGTGGGCTCTGTATTTATTCTGGGCTCTGTGTTCGGAGTGAGCTCTGTGTTCAGTGTGGGCTCTGTGTTCAGTTTGGGCTCTGTGTTCGGTGTGGACTCTATATTCAGTGTGGGATCTGTTCTCTGTGTGGGCTCTGTATTTAGTGTGGGCTCTGTGTCCAGTGTGTGCTCTGTGTTCAGTGTGGGCTCTGTATTCAGTGTGGGCTCTGTGTTCAGTGTGGGCTTTGTGTTGAGTGTGGGCTCTGTATTTAGTGTGGGCTCTGTGTTCAGTTGGGCTCTGTATTTAGTGTGCGCTCTCTGTTCAGTGTGGGCTCTGTGTTCAGGGTGGGCTCTGTGTTCGGAGTGAGCTCTGTGTTCAGTGTGGGCTCGGTGTTCAGTGTGGGCTCTGTGTTCAGTGTGGGATCTGGGTTCGGTGTGGACTCTATATTCAGTGTGGGCTCTGTGTTCAGTGTGGGCTCTGTTTTCGGTGTGGACTCTGTATTCAGTGTGGGCACTTTGTTCAGTGTGGACTCTCTGTTCAGTGTGGGCTCTGTGTTAAGTGTGGGCTCTGTATTTAGTGTGGGCTCTGTATTTATTCTGGGCTCTGTGTTCAGTGTGGGCTCTGTGTTCAGTGTGGGCTCTGTGTTCGGAGTGAGCTCTGTGTTCAGTGTGGGCCCTGTGTTCAGTGTGGGCCCTGTGTTCAGTGTGGGCCCTGTGTTCAGTGTGGGCTCTGTGTTCAGTGTGGGCTCTGTGTTCAGTGTGGGCTCTGTGTTCAGTGTGGGCTCTGTATTTAGTGTGCGCTCTCTGTTCAGTGTGCGCTCTGTGTTCAGTGATGGCTCTGTGTTTAATGTGGGCTCTGTGTTCAGTGTGGGATCTGTGTTCACTCTGGGCTCTGTGTTCAGTGTTGGATCTGTGTTCAGTGTGGGCTCTGTGTTCAGTGAGGGCTCTGTGTTCAGTTTGGGCTCTGTGTTCAGTGTGGGCTCAGTGTTCAGTGTGGGCTCAGTGTTCAGTGTCGGCTCTGTGTTCAGTTTGGGCTCTGTGTTCAGTGTGGGCTCTGTGTTCAGTGTGGGCTCTGTGTTCAGTGTGGCTTCTGTGTTCAGTGTGGGCTCTGTGTTCAGTGTGGGCTCTGTGTTCAGTGTGGGCTCTGTGTTCAGTGTGGGCTCTGTGTTCAGTGTTGGCTCTGTGTTTAATGTGGGCTCTGTGTTCAGTGTGGGATCTGTGTTCACTCTCGGCTCTGTGTTCAGTGTCGGATCTGTGTTCAGTGTGGGCTCTGTGTTCAGTGAGGGCTCTGTGTTCAGTTTGGGCTCTGTGTTCAGTGTGGGCTCAGTGTTCAGTGTCGGCTCTGTGTTCAGTTTGGGCTCTGTGTTCAGTGTGGCTTCTGTGTTCAGTGTGGGCTCTGTGTTCAGTGTGGGCTCTGTGTTCCGTGTGGGCTCTGTGTTCAGTGTGGGCTCTGTTTTCAGTGTGGGTTCTGTATTCAGTGTGGGTTCTGTATTCAGTGTTGGCCCTGTGTTTAATGTGGGCTCTGTGTTCAGTGTGAGCTCTGTGTTCAGTGTGGGCTGTGTTAAGTGTGGGCTCTGTGTTCACTCTGGGCTCTGTGTTCAGTGTCGGATCTGTGTTCAGTGTGCGCTCTGTGTTCAGTGTGGGCTCTGTGTTCAGGTTGGGCTCTGTGTTCAATGTGTGCTCAGTGTTCAGTGTGGGTTCTGTGATCAGTGTGGGCTCTGCAATCAGTGAGCGCTCTGTATGCAGTGTGGGCTCTGTGTTCAGTGTGGGCTCTGTGTTCAGGGTGGGCTCTGTGTTCAGAGTGGGATCTGTGTTCAGTGTGGGCTCTGTGTTCAGAGTGGGCTCTGTGTTCAGTGTGGGTTTTGTATTCAGAGTGGGCTCTGTATTCAGTGTGGGCTCTGTGTTCAGTGTGAGCTCTGTATTCAGTGTGAGCTCTGTATTCAGTGTGGGCTCTGTGTTCATTGTGGGCTCTGTGTTCTTTGTGGGCTCAGTGTTCAGTGTGGACTCTGTGTTCAGTATGTGCTCAGTGGTCGGTGTGGACTCTGTATTCAGTGTGGGCTCTGTTTTCTGTATGGGCTCTGTATTTAGTGTGGGCTCTGTGTTCAGTGTGTGCTCAGTGTTCAGTGTGGGCTCTGTATTCAGTGTGGGCTCTGTGTTCAGTGTGGGCTCTGTGTTCAGTGTGGTCTCTTTGTTCAGTGTGGGCGCTTTGTTCAGTGTGGGGTCTGTGTACAGTGTGAGCTCTGTGTTCAGTGTGGGCTCTTTGTTCAGTGTGGGCTCTGTGTTCAGTGTGGGCTCTGTTTACAGTGTGGGCTCTGTGTACAGTGTGGGCTCTGTGTTCAGTGTGGGCTCTTTGTTCAGTGTGGGCTCTGTGTTCAGTGTGGGCTCTGTGTTCAGTGTGGGCTCTGTGTTCAGTGTGGGCTCTGTGTTCAGTGTGGGCTCTGTGTTCAGTGTGGGCTCTGTGTTCAGTGTGGGCTCTGTGTTCAGTGAGGGCTCTGTGTTCAGTGTGGGCTCTGTGTTCAGTGTGGGCTCTGTGTTCACTGCGGTCCCTGTGTTCAGTGTGGTCTCTGTGTTCAGTGTGGGCTCTGTGTTCAGAGTGGGCTCTGTGTTCAGTGTGGGTTTTGTATTCAGAGTGGGCTCTGTATTCAGTGTGGGCTCTGTGTTCAGTGTGGGCTCTGTGTTCAGGGTGGGCTCTGTGTTCAGAGTGGGATCTGTGTTCAGTGTGGGCTCTGTGTTCAGAGTGGGCTCTGTGTTCAGTGTGGGTTTTGTATTCAGTGTGGGCTCTGTGTTCATTGTGGGCTCTGTGTTCATTGTGGGCTCTGTGTTCATTGTGGGCTCAGTGTTCAGTGTGGACTCTGTGTTCAGTATGTGCTCAGTGGTCGGTGTGGACTCTGTATTCAGTGTGGGCTCTGTTTTCTGTATGGGCTCTGTATTTAGTGTGGGCTCTGTGTTCAGTGTGGGCTCTGTGTTCAGTGTGGGCTCAGTGTTCAGTGTGAGCTCTGTGTTCAGTGTGGGCTCTGTATTCAGTGTGGGCTCTGTGTTCAGTTTGGGCTCTGTGTTCGGTGTGGACTCTGGATTCAGTGTGGTTTCTGTGTTCAGTGCAGGCTCTGTGTTCAGTGTGAGCTCTGTGTTCAGTGTGGGCTCTGTGTTCAGTGTGGGCTCTGTGTTCAGTTTGGGCTCTTTGTTCAGTGTGGGCTCTGTGTTCAGTGTTGGCTCTGTGTTTAATGTGGGCTCTGTGTTCAGTGTGGGATCTGTGTTCACTCTCGGCTCTGTGTTCAGTGTCGGATCTGTGTTCAGTGTGGGCTCTGTGTTCAGTGTCGGATCTGTGTTCAGTGAGGGCTCTGTGTTCAGTTTGGGCTCTGTGTTCAGTGTGGGCTCAGTGTTCAGTGTCGGCTCTGTGTTCAGTTTGGGCTCTGTGTTCAGTTTGGGCTCTGTGTTCAGTGTGGCTTCTGTGTTCAGTGTGGGCTCTGTGTTCAGTGTGGGCTCTGTGTTCAGTGTGGGTTCTGTATTCAGTGTTGGCCCTGTGTTTAATGTGGGATCTGTGTTCAGTGTGAGCTCTGTGTTCAGTGTGGGCTGTGTTAAGTGTGGGCTCTGTGTTCACTCTGGGCTCTGTGTTCAGTGTGGGCTCTGTGTTCAGTGTGGGCTCTGTGTTCAGGGTGGGCTCTGTGTTCAGGGTGGGCTCTGTGTTCAGAGTGGGATCTGTGTTCAGGTTGGGCTCTGTGTTCAATGTGTGCTCTGTGTTCAGTGTGGGCTCTGTGTTCAGTGTGGGCTCTGTATTCAGTGTGCGCTCTGTATTCAGTGTGGGCTCTGTGTTCAGTGTGGGCTCTGTGTTCAATGTGGGCTCTGTATTCAATGTGAGCTCTGAGTCCAGTGTGGGCTCTGTGTTCAGTGTGGGCTCTGTGTTCAGTGTGGGCTCTGTGTTCAGTGTGGGATTTGTGTTGAGTGTGGGCTCTGTGTTCAGTGTGGACTCTGTGTTCAATGTGGGCTCTGTGTTCAGTGTGCGCTCTGTATTCAGTGTGGGCTCTGTGTTCAGTGTGGCCAAGTGTTCAGTGTGAGCTCTGTGTTCAGTGTGGACTCTGCGTTCAGTGTGGTCTCTGTGTTAGGTATGAGCTCTGTGTTCAGAGTGGGCTCTGTGTTCAGTGTGACCCCTGCGTTCAGTGTGAGCTCTGTGTTCAGGGTGGGCTCTGTGTTCAGAGTGGGCTCTTTGTTCAGTGTGGGTTTTGTATTCAGAGTGGGCTCTGTATTCAGTGTGGGCTCTGTGTTCAGTGTGGGCTCTGTATTCAGTGTGGGCTCTGTGTTCATTGAGGGCTCTGTGTTCATTGTGGGCTCTGTGTTCAGTGTGGAATCTGTGTTCAGTGTGGGCTCTGTGTTCAGTGTGGGCTCTGTGTTCAGTGTGGGCTCTGTATTTAGTGTGCGCTCTCTGTTCAGTGTGGGCTCTGTGTTCAGGGTGGGCTCTGTGTTCGGAGTGAGCTCTGTGTTCAGTGTGGTCTCTGGGTTCGGTGTGGACTCTATATTCAGTGTGGGCTCTGTGTTCAGTGTGGGCTCTGTTTTCGGTGTGGACTCTGTATTCAGTGTGGGCACTTTGTTCAGTGTGGGCTCTCTGTTCAGTGAGGGCTCTGTGTTAAGTGTGGGCTCTGTATTTAGTGTGGGCTCTGTATTTATTCTGGGCTCTGTGTTCAGTGTGGGCTCTGTGTTCAGTGTGGGCTCTGTGTTCGGAGTGAGCTCTGTGTTCAGTGTGGGCCCTGTGTTCAGTGAGGGCTCTGTGTTCAGTATGTGCTCAGTGGTCAGTGTGGACTCTGTATTAAGTGTGGGCTCTGTGTCCAGTGTGTGCTCTGTGTTCAGTGTGGGCTCTGTATTCAGTGTGGGCTCTGTGTTCAGTGTGGGATTTGTGTTGAGTGTGGACTCTGTGTTCAATGTGGGCTCTGTGTTCAGTGTGCGCTCTGTATTCAGTGTGGGCTCTGTGTTCAGTGTGGGCTCTGTGTTCAGTGTGCGCTCTGTATTCAGTGTGGGCTCTGTGTTCAGTGTGGCCAAGTGTTCAGTGTGAGCTCTGTGTTCAGTGTGGACTCTGCGTTCAGTGTGGTCTCTGTGTTAGGTATGAGCTCTGTGTTCAGAGTGGGCTCTGTGTTCAGTGTGACCCCTGCGTTCAGTGTGAGCTCTGTGTTCAGGGTGGGCTCTGTGTTCAGAGTGGGCTCTTTGTTCAGTGTGGGTTTTGTATTCAGAGTGGGCTCTGTATTCAGTGTGGGCTCTGTGTTCAGTGTGGGCTCTGTATTCAGTGTGGGCTCTGTATTCAGTGTGGGCTCTGTGTTCATTGAGGGCTCTGTGTTCATTGTGGGCTCTGTGTTCAGTGTGGAATCTGTGTTCAGTGTGGGCTCTGTGTTCAGTGTGGGCTCTGTGTTCAGTGTGGGCTCTGTATTTAGTGTGCGCTCTCTGTTCAGTGTGGGCTCTGTGTTCAGGGTGGGCTCTGTGTTCGGAGTGAGCTCTGTGTTCAGTGTGGTCTCTGGGTTCGGTGTGGACTCTATATTCAGTGTGGGCTCTGTGTTCAGTGTGGGCTCTGTTTTCGGTGTGGACTCTGTATTCAGTGTGGGCACTTTGTTCAGTGTGGGCTCTCTGTTCAGTGAGGGCTCTGTGTTAAGTGTGGGCTCTGTATTTAGTGTGGGCTCTGTATTTATTCTGGGCTCTGTGTTCAGTGTGGGCTCTGTGTTCAGTGTGGGCTCTGTGTTCGGAGTGAGCTCTGTGTTCAGTGTGGGCCCTGTGTTCAGTGAGGGCTCTGTGTTCAGTATGTGCTCAGTGGTCAGTGTGGACTCTGTATTAAGTGTGGGCTCTGTGTCCAGTGTGTGCTCTGTGTTCAGTGTGGGCTCTGTATTCAGTGTGGGCTCTGTGTTCAGTGTGGGATTTGTGTTGAGTGTGGACTCTGTGTTCAATGTGGGCTCTGTGTTCAGTGTGCGCTCTGTATTCAGTGTGGGCTCTGTGTTCAGTGTGGGCTCTGTGTCCAGTGTGGGATTTGTGTTGAGTGTGGGCTCTGTGTTCAGTGTGGACTCTGTGTTCAATGTGGGCTCTGTGTTCAGTGTGCGCTCTGTATTCAGTGTGGGCTCTGAGTTCAGTGTGGCCAAGTGTTCAGTGTGAGCTCTGTGTTCAGTGTGGGCTCTGTGTTAGGTATGGGCTCTGTGTTCAGCGTGGGCTCTGTGTTAGGTATGGGCTCTGTGTTCAGCGTGGGCTCTGTGTTCACTGAGGTCCCTGTGTTCAGTGTGGTCTCTGTGTTCAGTGTGACCCCTGCGTTCAGTGTAGGCTCTGTGTTCAGTGTGGGCTCTGTGTTCAGAGTGGGCTCTTTGTTCAGTGTGGGTTTTGTATTCAGAGTGGGCTCTGTATTCAGTGTGGGCTCTGTGTTCAGTGTGGGCTCTGTATTCAGTGTGGGCTCTGTGTTCAGTGTGGGCTCTGTATTTAGTGTGGGCTCTGTGTTCAGGGTGGGCTCTGTGTTCGGAGTGAGCTCTGTGTTCAGTGTGGGCTCTGGGTTCGGTGTGGACTCTATATTCAGTGTGGGCTCTGTGTTCAGTGTGGGCTCTGTTTTCGGTGTGGGCTCTGTGTTCAGTGAGGGCTCTGTGTTAAGTGTGGGCTCTGTATTTAGTGTGGGCTCTGTATTTATTCTGGGCTCTGTGTTCAGTGTGGGCTCTGTGTTCAGAGTGAGCTCTGTGTTCAGTGTGGGCCCGGTGTTCAGTGAAAGCTCTGTGTTCAGTATGTGCTCAGTGGTCAGTGTGGACTCTGTATTCAGTGTAGGCTCTGTTTTCTGTTTGGGCTCTGTATTTAGTGGGGGCTCTGTGTCCAGTGTGTGCTCTGTGTTCAGTGTGGGCTCTGTGTTCAGTGTGGGCTTTGTGTTGAGTGTGCGCTCTGTATTCAGTGTGAGCTCTGTGTTCAGTGTGAGCTCTGTGTTCAGTGTGGACTCAGCATTCAGTTTGGTCTCTGTGTTCAGTGTGGGCTCTTTGTTCATTGTGAGCTCAGTGTTCAGCGTGGGCTCTGTGTTCAGTGTGAGCTCTGTGTTCAGTGTGGGCTCTGTGTTCAGTGTGAGCTCTGTGTTCAGTGTGGGCTCTGTTTTCAGTGTGGGCTCTGTGTTCAGTGTGAGCTCTGTGTTCAGTGTGGGCTCTGTGTTCAGTGTGAGCTCTGTGTTCAGTGTGGGCTCTGTGTTCAGTGTGAGCTCTGTGTTCACTGCGGTCCCTGTGTTCAGTGTGGTCTCTGTGTTCAGTGTGGGCTCTGTGTTCAGAGTGGGCTCTGTGTTCAGTGTGGGTTTTGTATTCAGAGTGGGCTCTGTATTCAGTGTGGGCTCTGTGTTCAGTGTGGGCTCTGTGTTCAGTGTGGGCTCTGTGTTCAGGGTGGGCTCTGTGTTCAGAGTGGGATCTGTGTTCAGAGTGGGCTCTGTGTTCAGAGTGGGCTCTGTGTTCAGTGTGGGTTTTGTATTCAGAGTGGGCTCTGTATTCAGTGTGGGCTCTGTGTTCAGTGTGGGCTCTGTATTCAGTGTGGGCTCTGTGTTCATTGTGGGCTCTGTGTTCATTGTGGGCTCAGTGTTCAGTGTGGACTCTGTGTTCAGTATGTGCTCAGTGGTCGGTGTGGACTCTGTATTCAGTGTGGGCTCTGTTTTCTGTATGGGCTCTGTATTTAGTGTGGGCTCTGTGTTCAGTGTGGGCTCTGTATTCAGTGTGGGCTCTGTGTTCAGTTTGGGCTCTGTGTTCGGTGTGGACTCTGGATTCAGTGTGGGCTCTGTGTTCAGTGAGGGCTCTGTGTTCAGTTTGGGCTCTGTGTTCAGTGTGGGCTCAGTGTTCAGTGTCGGCTCTGTGTTCAGTTTGGGCTCTGTGTTCAGTGTGGCTTCTGTGTTCAGTGTGGGCTCTGTGTTCAGTGTGGGCTCTGTGTTCAGTGTGGGCTCTGTTTTCAGTGTGGGTTCTGTATTCAGTGTTGGCCCTGTGTTTAATGTGGGCTCTGTGTTCAGTGTGAGCTCTGTGTTCAGTGTGGGCTCTGTGTTCAGTGTGGGCTCTTTGTTCAGTGTGGGCTCTGTGTTCAGTGTGGGCTCTGTGTTCAGTGTGGGCTCTGTGTTCAGTGTGGGCTCTGTGTTCAGTGTGGGCTCTGTGTTCAGTGTGGGCTCTGTGTTCACTGCGGTCCCTGTGTTCAGTGTGGTCTCTGTGTTCAGTGTGGGCTCTGTGTTCAGAGTGGGCTCTGTGTTCAGTGTGGGTTTTGTATTCAGAGTGGGCTCTGTATTCAGTGTGGGCTCTGTGTTCAGTGTGGGCTCTGTGTTCAGGGTGGGCTCTGTGTTCAGAGTGGGATCTGTGTTCAGTGTGGGCTCTGTGTTCAGAGTGGGCTCTGTGTTCAGTGTGGGTTTTGTATTCAGTGTGGGCTCTGTGTTCATTGTGGGCTCTGTGTTCATTGTGGGCTCAGTGTTCAGTGTGGACTCTGTGTTCAGTATGTGCTCAGTGGTCGGTTTGGACTCTGTATTCAGTGTGGGCTCTGTATTCAGTGTGGGCTCTGTTTTCAGTGTGGGCTCTGTATTTAGTGTGGGCTCTGTGTTCAGGGTGGGCTCTGTGTTCGGAGTGAGCTCTGTGTTCAGTGTGGGCTCTGGGTTCGGTGTGGACTCTATATTCAGTGTGGGCTCTGTGTTCAGTGTGGGCTCTGTTTTCGGTGTGGGCTCTGTGTTCAGTGAGGGCTCTGTGTTAAGTGTGGGCTCTGTATTTAGAGTGGGCTCTGTATTTATTCTGGGCTCTGTGTTCAGTGTGGGCTCTGTGTTCAGAGTGAGCTCTGTGTTCATTGTGGGCCCGGTGTTCAGTGAAAGGTCTGTGTTCAGTATGTGCTCAGTGGTCAGTGTGGACTCTGTATTCAGTGTAGGCTCTGTTTTCTGTTTGGGCTCTGTATTTAGTGGGGGCTCTGTGTCCAGTGTGTGCTCTGTGTTCAGTGTGGGCTCTGTGTTCAGTGTGGGCTCTGTGTTCAGGGTGGGCTCTGTGTTCAGAGTGGGATCTGTGTTCAGTGTGGGCTCTGTGTTCAGAGTGGGCTCTGTGTTCAGTGTGGGTTTTGTATTCAGAGTGGGCTCTGTATTCAGTGTGGGCTCTGTGTTCAGTGTGAGCTCTGTATTCAGTGTGGGCTCTGTGTTCATTGTGGGCTCTGTGTTCTTTGTGGGCTCAGTGTTCAGTGTGGACTCTGTGTTCAGTATGTGCTCAGTGGTCGGTGTGGACTCTGTATTCAGTGTGGGCTCTGTTTTCTGTATGGGCTCTGTATTTAGTGTGGGCTCTGTGTTCAGTGTGTGCTCAGTGTTCAGTGTGGGCTCTGTATTCAGTGTGGGCTCTGTGTTCAGTGTGGGCTCTGTGTTCAGTGTGGTCTCTTTGTTCAGTGTGGGCGCTTTGTTCAGTGTGGGGTCTGTGTACAGTGTGAGCTCTGTGTTCAGTGTGGGCTCTTTGTTCAGTGTGGGCTCTGTGTTCAGTGTGGGCTCTGTTTACAGTGTGGGCTCTGTGTACAGTGTGGGCTCTGTGTTCAGTGTGGGCTCTTTGTTCAGTGTGGGCTCTGTGTTCAGTGTGGGCTCTGTGTTCAGTGTGGGCTCTGTGTTCAGTGTGGGCTCTGTGTTCAGTGTGGGCTCTTTGTTCAGTGTGGGCTCTGTGTTCAGTGTGGGCTCTGTGTTCAGTGTGGGCTCTGTGTTCAGTGTGGGCTCTGTGTTCAGTGTGGGCTCTGTGTTCAGTGTGGGCTCTGTGTTCAGTGTGGGCTCTGTGTTCACTGCGGTCCCTGTGTTCAGTGTGGTCTCTGTGTTCAGTGTGGGCTCTGTGTTCAGAGTGGGCTCTGTGTTCAGTGTGGGTTTTGTATTCAGAGTGGGCTCTGTATTCAGTGTGGGCTCTGTGTTCAGTGTGGGCTCTGTGTTCAGGGTGGGCTCTGTGTTCAGAGTGGGATCTGTGTTCAGTGTGGGCTCTGTGTTCAGAGTGGGCTCTGTGTTCAGTGTGGGTTTTGTATTCAGTGTGGGCTCTGTGTTCATTGTGGGCTCTGTGTTCATTGTGGGCTCTGTGTTCATTGTGGGCTCAGTGTTCAGTGTGGACTCTGTGTTCAGTATGTGCTCAGTGGTCGGTTTGGACTCTGTATTCAGTGTGGGCTCTGTTTTCTGTATGGGCTCTGTATTTAGTGTGGGCTCTGTGTTCAGTGTGTGCTCTGTGTTCAGTGTGGGCTCTGTATTCAGTGTGGGCTCTGTGTTCAGTTTGGGCTCTGTGTTCGGTGTGGACTCTGGATTCAGTGTGGGTTCTGTGTTCAGTGCAGGCTCTGTGTTCAGTGTGAGCTCTGTGTTCAGTGTGGGCTCTGTGTTCAGTGTGGGCTCTGTGTTCAGTTTGGGCTCTTTGTTCAGTGTGGGCTCTGTGTTCAGTGTTGGCTCTGTGTTTAATGTGGGCTCTGTGTTCAGTGTGGGATCTGTGTTCACTCTCGGCTCTGTGTTCAGTGTCGGATCTGTGTTCAGTGTGGGCTCTGTGTTCAGTGAGGGCTCTGTGTTCAGTTTGGGCTCTGTGTTCAGTGTGGGCTCAGTGTTCAGTGTCGGCTCTGTGTTCAGTTTGGGCTCTGTGTTCAGTGTGGCTTCTGTGTTCAGTGTGGGCTCTGTGTTCAGTGTGGGCTCTGTGTTCAGTGTGGGTTCTGTATTCAGTGTTGGCCCTGTGTTTAATGTGGGCTCAGTGTTCAGTGTGAGCTCTGTGTTCAGTGTGGGCTGTGTTAAGTGTGGGCTCTGTGTTCACTCTGGGCTCTGTGTTCAGTGTCGGATCTGTGTTCAGTGTGCGCTCTGTGTTCAATGTGTGCTCAGTGTTCAGTGTGGGTTCTGTGATCAGTGTGGGCTCTGCAATCAGTGAGCGCTCTGTATGCAGTGTGGGCTCTGTGTTCAGTGTGGGCTCTGTGTTCAGGGTGGGCTCTGTGTTCAGGGTGGGCTCTGTGTTCAGAGTGGGATCTGTGTTCAGTGTGGGCTCTGTGTTCAGAGTGGGCTCTGTGTTCAGTGTGGGTTTTGTATTCAGAGTGGGCTCTGTATTCAGTGTGGGCTCTGTGTTCAGTGTGAGCTCTGTATTCAGTGTGGGCTCTGTGTTCATTGTGGGCTGTGTGTTCTTTGTGGGCTCAGTGTTCAGTGTGGACTCTGTGTTCAGTATGTGCTCAGTGGTCGGTGTGGACTCTGTATTCAGTGTGGGCTCTGTTTTCTGTATGGGCTCTGTATTTAGTGTGGGCTCTGTGTTCAGTGTGTGCTCTGTGTTCAGTGTGGGCTCTGTATTCAGTGTGGGCTCTGTGTTCAGTTTGGGCTCTGTGTTCGGTGTGGACTCTGGATTCAGTGTGGGTTCTGTGTTCAGTGCGGCCTCTGTGTTCAGTGTGAGCTCTGTGTTCAGTGTGGGCTCTGTGTTCAGTGTGGGCTCTGTGTTCAGTTTGGGCTCTTTGTTCAGTGTGGGCTCTGTGTTCAGTGTTGGCTCTGTGTTCAGTGTGAGCTCTGTATTCAGTGTGGGCTCTGTGTTCATTGTGGGCTCTGTGTTCTTTGTGGGCTCAGTGTTCAGTGTGGACTCTGTGTTCAGTATGTGCTCAGTGGTCGGTGTGGACTCTGTATTCAGTGTGGGCTCTGTTTTCTGTATGGGCTCTGTATTTAGTGTGGGCTCTGTGTTCAGTGTGTGCTCAGTGTTCAGTGTGGGCTCTGTATTCAGTGTGGGCTCTGTGTTCAGTGTGGGCTCTGTGTTCAGTGTGGTCTCTTTGTTCAGTGTGGGCGCTTTGTTCAGTGTGGGGTCTGTGTACAGTGTGAGCTCTGTGTTCAGTGTGGGCTCTTTGTTCAGTGTGGGCTCTGTGTTCAGTGTGGGCTCTGTTTACAGTGTGGGCTCTGTGTACAGTGTGGGCTCTGTGTTCAGTGTGGGCTCTTTGTTCAGTGTGGGCTCTGTGTTCAGTGTGGGCTCTGTGTTCAGTGTGGGCTCTGTGTTCATTGTGGGCTCTTTGTTCAGTGTGGGCTCTGTGTTCAGTGTGGGCTCTGTGTTCAGTGTGGGCTCTGTGTTCAGTGTGGGCTCTGTGTTCAGTGTGGGCTCTGTGTTCAGTGTGGGCTCTGTGTTCAGTGTGGGCTCTGTGTTCAGTGTGGGCTCTGTGTTCAGTGTGGGCTCTGTGTTCACTGCGGTCCCTGTGTTCAGTGTGGTCTCTGTGTTCAGTGTGGGCTCTGTGTTCAGAGTGGGCTCTGTGTTCAGTGTGGGTTTTGTATTCAGAGTGGGCTCTGTATTCAGTGTGGGCTCTGTGTTCAGTGTGGGCTCTGTGTTCAGGGTGGGCTCTGTGTTCAGAGTGGGATCTGTGTTCAGTGTGGGCTCTGTGTTCAGAGTGGGCTCTGTGTTCAGTGTGGGTTTTGTATTCAGTGTGGGCTCTGTGTTCATTGTGGGCTCTGTGTTCATTGTGGGCTCAGTGTTCAGTGTGGACTCTGTGTTCAGTATGTGCTCAGTGGTCGGTTTGGACTCTGTATTCAGTGTGGGCTCTGTTTTCTGTATGGGCTCTGTATTTAGTGTGGGCTCTGTGTTCAGTGTGTGCTCTGTGTTCAGTGTGGGCTCTGTATTCAGTGTGGGCTCTGTATTCAGTGTGGGCTCTGTGTTCAGTTTGGGCTCTGTGTTCGGTGTGGACTCTGGATTCAGTGTGGGTTCTGTGTTCAGTGCAGGCTCTGTGTTCAGTGTGAGCTCTGTGTTCAGTGTGGGCTCTGTGTTCAGTGTGGGCTCTGTGTTCAGTTTGGGCTCTTTGTTCAGTGTGGGCTCTGTGTTCAGTGTTGGCTCTGTGTTTAATGTGGGCTCTGTGTTCAGTGTGGGATCTGTGTTCACTCTCGGCTCTGTGTTCAGTGTCGGATCTGTGTTCAGTGTGGGCTCTGTGTTCAGTGAGGGCTCTGTGTTCAGTTTGGGCTCTGTGTTCAGTGTGGGCTCAGTGTTCAGTGTCGGCTCTGTGTTCAGTTTGGGCTCTGTGTTCAGTGTGGCTTCTGTGTTCAGTGTGGGCTCTGTGTTCAGTGTGGGCTCTGTGTTCAGTGTGGGTTCTGTATTCAGTGTTGGCCCTGTGTTTAATGTGGGCTCAGTGTTCAGTGTGAGCTCTGTGTTCAGTGTGGGCTGTGTTAAGTGTGGGCTCTGTGTTCACTCTGGGCTCTGTGTTCAGTGTCGGATCTGTGTTCAGTGTGCGCTCTGTGTTCAATGTGTGCTCAGTGTTCAGTGTGGGTTCTGTGATCAGTGTGGGCTCTGCAATCAGTGAGCGCTCTGTATGCAGTGTGGGCTCTGTGTTCAGTGTGGGCTCTGTGTTCAGGGTGGGCTCTGTGTTCAGGGTGGGCTCTGTGTTCAGGGTGGGCTCTGTGTTCAGAGTGGGATCTGTGTTCAGTGTGGGCTCTGTGTTCAGAGTGGGCTCTGTGTTCAGTGTGGGTTTTGTATTCAGAGTGGGCTCTGTATTCAGTGTGGGCTCTGTGTTCAGTGTGAGCTCTGTATTCAGTGTGGGCTCTGTGTTCATTGTGGGCTGTGTGTTCTTTGTGGGCTCAGTGTTCAGTGTGGACTCTGTGTTCAGTATGTGCTCAGTGGTCGGTGTGGACTCTGTATTCAGTGTGGGCTCTGTTTTCTGTATGGGCTCTGTATTTAGTGTGGGCTCTGTGTTCAGTGTGTGCTCTGTGTTCAGTGTGGGCTCTGTATTCAGTGTGGGCTCTGTGTTCAGTTTGGGCTCTGTGTTCGGTGTGGACTCTGGATTCAGTGTGGGTTCTGTGTTCAGTGCGGCCTCTGTGTTCAGTGTGAGCTCTGTGTTCAGTGTGGGCTCTGTGTTCAGTGTGGGCTCTGTGTTCAGTTTGGGCTCTTTGTTCAGTGTGGGCTCTGTGTTCAGTGTTGGCTCTGTGTTTAATGTGGGCTCTGTGTTCAGTGTGGGATCTGTGTTCACTCTCGGCTCTGTGTTCAGTGTGGGCTCTGTGTTCAGTGTGGGCTCTGTGTTCAGTGTGGGCTCTGTGTTCAGTGAGGGCTCAGTGTTCAGTTTGGGCTCTGTGTTCAGTGTGGGCTCAGTGTTCAGTTTGGGCTCTGTGTTCAGTTTGGGCTCTGTGTTCAGTGTGGCTTCTGTGTTCAGTGTGGGCTCTGTGTTCAGTGTGGGCTCTGTGTTCAGTGTGGGCTCTGTATTCAGTGTTGGCCCTGTGTTTAATGAGGGCTCTGTGTTCAGTGTGAGCTCTGTGTTCAGTGTGGGCTGTGTTAAGTGTGGGCTCTGTGTTCACTCTGGGCTCTGTGTTCAGTGTCGGATCTGTGTTCAGTGTGCGCTCTGTGTTCAGTGCGGGCTGTGTGTTCAGTGCGGGCTCTGTGTTCAGTGCGGGCTCTGTGTTCAGTGTGGGCTCTGTGTTCAGTGTGGTCTCTTTGTTCAGTGTGGGCTCTTTGTTCAGTGTGGGGTCTGTGTACAGTGTGAGCTCTGTGTTCAGTGTGGGCTCTTTGTTCAGTGTGGGCTCTGTGTTCAGTGTGGGCTCTGTTTACAGTGTGGGCTCTGTGTACAGTGTGGGCTCTGTGTTCAGTGTGGGCTCTTTGTTCAGTGTGGGCTCTGTGTTCAGTGTGGGCTCTGTGTTCAGTGTGGGCTCTGTGTTCAGTGTGGGCTCTGTGTTCAGTGTGGGCTCTTTGTTCAGTGTGGGCTCTGTGTTCAGTGTGGGCTCTGTGTTCAGTGTGGGCTCTGTGTTCAGTGTGGGCTCTGTGTTCAGTGAGGGCTCTGTGTTCAGTGTGGGCTCTGTGTTCAGTGTGGGCTCTGTGTTCAGTGTGGGCTCTGTGTTCAATGTGGGCTCTGTATTCAATGTGAGCTCTGTGGCCAGTGTGGGCTCTGTGTTCAGTGTGGGCTCTGTGTTCAGTGTGGGCTCTGTGTTCAGTGTGGGCTTTGTGTTCAGTGTGGGTTCTGTGTTCAGTGTGGGCTCTGTGTTCAATGTGGGTGCTGTGTTCAGTGTGCGCTCTGAATTCAGTGTGGGCTCTGTGTTCAGTGTGGGCTCTGTGTTCAGTGTCAGCTCTGAGTTCAGTGTGCGCTCTGCGTTCAGTGTGGTCTCTGTGTTCAGTGTGGGCTCTGTGTTCAGCGTGGGCTCTGTGTTCACTGCGGTCCCTGTGTTCAGTGTGGTCTCTGTGTTCATTGTGGGCTCTGTGTTCAGTGTGGGCTCTGTGTTCAGTGTGAGCCCTGTGTTCAGAGTGGGCTCTGTGTTCAGTGTGGGCTCTGTATTCAGAGTGGGCTCGGTGTTCAGTGTGGGTTCTGTATTCAGAGTGGGCTCTGTATTTAGTGTGCGCTCTCTGTTCAGTGTGGGCTCTTTGTTCAGGCTGGGCTCTGTGTTCGGATTGAGCTCTGTGTTCAGTGTGGGCTCGGTGTTCAGTGTGGGCTCTGTGTTCAGTGTGGGCTCTGGGTTCGGTGTGGACTCTATATTCAGTGTGGGCTCTGTGTTCAGTGTGGGCTCTGTTTTCGGTGTGGACTCTGTATTCAGTGTGGGCACTTTGGTCAGTGTTGGCTCTGTGTTCAGTGTCGGCTCTGTGTTCAGTTTGGGCTCTGTGTTCAGTGTGGGATCTGTGTTCAGTGTGCGCTCTGTGTTCAGTGTTGGCTCTGGTTTAATGTGGGCTCTGTGTTCAGTGTGAGCTCTGTGTTCAGTGTGGGCTGTGTTCAGTGTGGGCTCTGTGTTCAGAGTTGGCTCTGTGTTCAGGTTGGGCTCTGTGTTCAATGTGGGCTCTGTGTTCAGTGTGGGCTCTGTGTTCAGTGTGGGCTCTGTGTTCAGTGTGGGCTCTGTGTTCAGTGTGGGCTCTGTATTCAGTGTGGGCTCTGTGTTCAGTGTGGGCTCTGTGTTCAATGTGGGCTCTGTATTCAATGTGAGCTCTGAGTCCAGTGTGGGCTCTGTGTTCAGTGTGGGCTCTGTGTTCAGTGTGGGCTCTGTGTTCAGTGTGGGCTTTGTGTTGAGTGTGGGCTCTGTGTTCAGTGTGGACTCTGTGTTCAATGTGGGCTCTGTGTTCAGTGTGCGCTCTGTATTCAGTGTGGGCTCTGTGTTCAGTGTGGCCAAGTGTTCAGTGTGAGCTCTGTGTTCAGTGTGGACTCTGCGTTCAGTGTGGTCTCTGTGTTCAGTGTGGGCTCTGTGTTCAGCGTGGGCTCTGTGTTCACTGAGGTCCCTGTGTTCAGTGTGGGCTCTGTGTTCAGTGTGGGCTCTGTGTTCATTGTGAGCCCTGTGTTCTGTGTGGGCTCTGTGTTCAGGGTGGGCTCTGTGTTCAGAGTGGGTCTGTGTTCAGTGTGGGTTTTGTATTCAGAGTGGGCTCTGTATTCAGGGTGGGCTCTGTGTTCAGAGTGGGCTCTGTGTTCAGAGTGGGCTCTGTGTTCATTGTGGGCTCTGTGTTCAGTGTGGGTTTTGTATTCAGAGTGGGCTCTGTATTCAGTGTGGGCTCTGTGTTCAGTGTGGGCTCTGTATTCAGAGTGGGCTCTGTATTCAGAGTGGGCTCTGTGTTCCGTGTGGAATCTGTGTTCAGTGTGGGCTCTGAGTTCAGTGTGGGCTCTGTGTTCAGTGTGGGCTCTGTATTCAGGGTGGGCTCTGTGTTCAGAGTGGGCTCTGTGTTCAGTGTGGGTTTTGTATTCAGAGTGGGCTCTGTATTCAGGGTGGGCTCTGTGTTCAGAGTGGGCTCTGTGTTCAGTGTGGGTTTTGTATTCAGAGTGGGCTCTGTATTCAGTGTGGGCTCTGTGTTCATTGTGAGCTCTGTGTTCAGAGTGGGCTCTGTGTTCAGTGTTGGCTCTGTGTTCAGTGTGAGCTCTGTGTTCAGTGTGGGCTCTGTGTTCAGTGTGTGCTCTGTGTTCCGTGTGGAATCTGTGTTCAGTGTGGGCTCTGTGTTCAGGGTGGGCTCTGTGTTCGGAGTGAGCTCTGTGTTCAGTGTGGGCTCGGTGTTCAGTGTGGGCTCTGTGTTCAGTGTGGGCTCTGTGTTCAGTGTGGGCTCTGTGTTCAGTGTGGGCTCTGTGTTCAGTGTGGACTCTGTATTCAGTGTGGGCACTTTGTTCAGTGTGGGCTCTCTGTTCAGTGTGGGCTCTGTGTTAAGTGTGGGCTCTGTGTTAAGTGTGGGCTCTGTGTTAAGTGTGGGCTCTGTGTTCAGTGTGGGCTCTGTGTTCGGAGTGAGCTCTGTGTTCAGTGTGGGCCCTGTGTTCAGTGTGGGCTCTATGTTCAGTATGTGCTCAGTGGTCAGTGTGGACTCTGTATTAAGTGTGGGCTCTGTGTTCAGTTTGGGCTCTGTGTTCGGTGTGGACACTGTATTCAGTGTGGGCTCTGTGTTCAGTGTGGGCTCTGTATTCAGTGTGGGCTCTGTGTTCAGTGTGGGCTCTGTATTCAGTCTGGGCTCTGTGTTCAGTGTGGGCTTTGTGTTCAGTGTGGGCTTTGTGTTGAGTGTGGGCTCTGTGTACAGTGTGGACTCTGTGTTCAATGTGGGCTATGTGTTCAGTGTGCGCTCTGTATTCAGTGTGGGCTCTGTGTTCAGTGTGGGCTCTGTGTTCAGTGTGGACTCTGCATTCAGTTTGGTCTCTGTGTTCAGTGTGGGCTCTGTGTTCAGTGTGGGCTCGGTGTTCAGTGTGGGCTCGGTGTTCAGCGTGGGCTCTGTGTTCAGTGTGGGATCTGTGTTCACTCTGGGCTCTGTGTTCAGTGTCGGATCTGTGTTCAGTGTGGGCTCTGTGTTCAGTGAGGGCTCTGTGTTCAGTTTGGGCTCTGTGTTCAGTGTGGGCTCAGTGTTCAATGTGGGCTCTGTGTTCAGTTTGGGCTCTGTGTTCAGTGTGGGCTCTGTGTTCAGTGTGGGCTCTGTGTTCAGTGTGGGCTCTGTGTTCAGTGTGGGCTCTGTGTTCAGTGTGGGCTCCGTGTTCAGTGTGGGCTCTGTGTTCAGTGTGGGCTCTGTGTTCAGTGTGGGCTCTGTGTTCAGTGTGAGCTGTGTGTTCAGTGTGGGCTCTGTGTTCAGTGTGGGCTCTGTGTTCAGTGTGGGCTCTGTGTTCAGTGTGGGCTCTGTGTTCAGTGTGGGCTCTGTGTTCAGTGTGGGCTCTGTGTTCAGTGTGGGCTCTTTGTTCAGTGTGGGCTCTGTGTTCAGTGTTGGCTCTGTGTTCAGTGTGGGCTCTGTGTTCAGTGTGAGCTCTGTGTTCAGCGTGGGCTCTGTGTTCAGTGTTGGCTCTGTGTTCAGTGTTGGTTCTGTTTACAGTGTGGCCTCTGTGTACAGTGTGGGCTCTGTGTTCAGTGTGGGCTCTTTGTTCGGTGTGGGCTCTGTGTTCAGTGTGGGCTCTGTGTTCAGTGTGGGCTCTGTGTTCAGTGTGGGCTCTGTGTTCAGTGTGGGCTCTTTGTTCAGTGTGGGCTCTGTGTTCAGTGTGGGCTCTGTGTTCAGTGTGGGCTCTGTGTTCAGTGTGGGCTCTGTGTTCAGTGAGGGCTCTGTGTTCAGTGAGGGCTCTGTGTTCAGTGAGGGCTCTGTGTTCAGTGTGGGCTCTGTGTTCAGTGTGGGCTCTGTGTTAAATGTGGGCTCTGTATTCAATGTGAGCTCTGTGGCCAGTGTGGGCTCTGTGTTCAGTGTGGGCTCTGTGTTCAGTGTGGGCTCTGTGTTCAGTGTGGGCTTTGTGTTCAGTGTGGGCTCTGTGTTCAGTGTGGGCTCTGTGTTCAATGTGGGTGCTGTGTTCACTGTGCGCTCTGAATTCAGTGTGGGCTCTGTGTTCAGTGTGGGCTCTGTGTTCAGTGTCAGCTCTGAGTTCAGTTTGCGCTCTGCGTTCAGTGTGGTCTCTGTGTTCAGTGTGTGCTCTGTGTTCAGCGTGGGCTCTGTGTTCACTGCGGTCCCTGTGTTCAGTGTTGTCTCTGTGTTCATTGTGGGCTCTGTGTTCAGGGTGGGCTCTGTGTTCAGTGTGAGCCCTTTGTTCAGAGTGGGCTCTGTGTTCAGTGTGGGCTCTGTATTCAGAGTGGGCTCGGTGTTCAGTGTGGGTTCTTTATTCAGAGTGGGCTCTGTATTTAGTGTGCGCTCTCTGTTCAGTGTGGGCTCTTTGTTCAGGCTGGGCTCTGTGTTCGGATTGAGCTCTGTGTTCAGTGTGGGCTCGGTGTTCAGTGTGGGCTCTGTGTTCAGTGTGGGCTCTGGGTTCGGTGTGGACTCTATATTCAGTGTGGGCACTGTGTTCAGTGTGGGCTCTGTTTTCGGTGTGGGCTCTGTATTCAGTGTGGGCCCTTTGGTCAGTGTGGGCTCTGTGTTCAGTGTGGGCTCTGTGTTCAGAGTTGGCTCTGTGTTCAGGTTGGGCTCTGTGTTTAATGTGTGCTCTGTGTTCAGTGTGGGCTCTGTGTTCAGTGTGGGCTCTGTGTTCAATGTGGGCTCTGTATTCAATGTGAGCTCTGAGTCCAGTGTGGGCTCTGTGTTCAGTGTGGGCTCTGTGTTCAGTGTGGGCTTTGTGTTGAGTGTGGGCTCTGTGTTCAGTGTGGACTCTGTGTTCAATGTGGGCTCTGTGTTCAGTGTGCGCTCTGTATTCAGTGTGGGCTCTGTGTTCAGTGTGGCCAAGTGTTCAGTGTGAGCTCTGTGTTCAGTGTGGACTCTGCGTTCAGTGTGGTCTCTGTGTTCAGTGTGGGCTCTGTGTTCAGCGTGGGCTCTGTGTTCACTGCGGTCCCTGTGTTCAGTCTGGTCTCTGTGTTCAGTGTGGGCTCTGTGTTCAGTGTGGGCTCTGTGTTCAGTGTGAGCCCTGTGTTCTGTGTGGGCTCTGTGTTCAGTGTGGGCTCTGTGTTCAGTGTGGGCTGTGTGTTCAGTGTGGGCTCTGTGTTCAGTGTGAGCTCTGTGTTCAGTGTGGTCTCTGTGTTCAGTGTGGGCTCTGTGTTCAGAGTGGGCTCTGTGTTCAGTGTGGGTATTGTATTCAGAGTGGGCTCTGTATTCAGTGTGGGCTCTGTGTTCAGTGTGGGCTCTGTATTCAGTGTGGGCTCTGTGTTCAGTGTGGGCTCTGTGTTCTGTGTGGGCTCTGTGTTCAGTGTGGGCTCTGTATTCAGTGTGGGCTCTGTGTTCAGTGTGGGCTCTGTGTTCAGTGTGGGCTCTGTGTTCAGTGTGGGCTCTGTATTTAGTGTGCGCTCTCTGTTCAGTGTGGGCTCTGTGTTCAGGGTGGGCTCTGTGTTCGGAGTGAGCTCTGTGTTCAGTGTGGGCTCGGTGTTCAGTGTGGGCTCTGTGTTCAGTGTGAGCTCTGTGTTCAGTGTGGGTTCTGTATTCAGTGTGGGCTCTGTGTTCAGTGTGGGCTCTGTGTTCGGTGTGGACTCTATATTCAGTGTGGGCTCTGTGTTCAGTGTGAGCTCTGTATTCAGTGTGGGCTCTGTGTTCAGTGTGAGCTCTGTATTCAGTGTGGGCTCTGTATTCAGTGTGGGCTCTGTGCTCAGTGTGAGCTCTGTATTCAGTGTGGGCTCTGTGTTCAGTGTGGGCTCTGTGTTCAGTGTGGGCTCTGTGTTCAGTGTGGGCTCTGTTTTCGGTGTGGACTCTGTGTTCAGTGTGGGCTCTGTGTTCAGTGTGGGCTCTGTATTCAGTGTGGGCACTTTGTTCAGTGTGGGCTCTGTGTTCAGTGTGGGCTCTGTGTTAAGTGTGGGCTCTGTATTTAGTGTGGGCTCTGTATTTATTCTGGGCTCTGTGTTCAGTGTGGGCTCTGTGTTCAGTGTGGGCTCTGTGTTCGGAGTGAGCTCTGTGTTCAGTGTGGGCCCTGTGTTCAGTGTGGGCTCTATGTTCAGTATGGGCTCTGTGTTCAGTGTGGGCTCTGTGTTCAGTGTGGGCTCTGTGTTCAGTGTGGGCTCAGTGGTCAGTGTGGACTCTGTATTAAGTGTGGGCTCTGTGTTCAGTTTGGGCTCTGAGTTCGGTGTGGACACTGTATTCAGTGCGGGCTCTGTGTTCAGTGTGGGCTCTGTATTTAGTGTGGGCTCTGTGTTCAGTGTGTGCTCTGTGTTCAGTGTGGGCTCTGTATTCAGTCTGGGCTCTGTGTTCAGTGTGGGCTTTGTGTTGAGTGTGGGCTCTGTGTACAGTGTGGACTCTGTGTTCAATGTGGGCTCTGTGTTCAGTGTGCGCTCTGTATTCAGTGTGGGCTCTGTGTTCAGTGTGGGCTCTGTGTTCAGTGTAGACTCTGCATTCAGTTTGGTCTCTGTGTTCAGTGTGGGCTCTGTGTTCAGCGTGGGCTCTGTGTTCAGTGTTGGCTCTGTGTTCAGTGTGGGCTCTGTGTTCACTGTGAGCCCTGTGTTCAGTGTGGGCTCTGTGTTCAGGGTGGGCTCTGTGTTCAGAGTGGGCTCTGTGTTCAGTGTGGGCTCGGTGTTCAGTGTGGGCTCTGTGTTCAGGGTGGGCTTTGTGTTCAGTGTGGGCTCTGTGTTCAGTGTGAGCCCTGTGTTCAGTGTGGGATCTGTGTTCAATGTGGGCTCTGTGTTAAGTGTGGGCTCTGTGTTCAGTGTGAGCCCTGTGTTCAGTGTGGGCTCTGTGTTCAGTGTGGGCTCTGTGTTCAGTGTGGGCTCTGTATTTAGTGTGGGCTCTGTGTTCAGTTGGGCTCTGTATTTAGTGTGCGCTCTCTGTTCAGTGTGGGCTCTGTGTTCAGGGTGGGCTCTGTGTTCGGAGTGAGCTCTGTGTTCAGTGTGGGCTCTGTGTTCAGTGTGGGATCTGGGTTCTGTGTGGACTCTATATTCAGTGTGGGCTCTGTGTTCAGTGTGGGCTCTGTTTTCGGTGTGGACTCTGTATTCAGAGTGGGCACTTTGTTCAGTGTGGGCTCTCTGTTCAGTGTGGGCTCTGTGTTCAGTGTGGGCTCTGTGTTCGGAGAGAGCTCTGTGTTCGGAGAGAGCTCTGTGTTCGGTGTGGGCCCTGTGTTCAGTGTGGGCTCTGTGTTCAGTATGTGCTCAGTGGTCGGTGTGGACTCTGTATTAAGTGTGGGCTCTGTTTTCTGTATGGGCTCCGTATTTAGTGTGGGCTCTGTGTTCAGTGTGTGCTCTGTGTTCAGTGTGTGCTCTGTGTTCAGTGTGGGCTCTGTATTCAGTGTGGGCTCTGTGTTCAGTTTGGGCTGTGTGTTCGGTGTGGACTCTGGATTCAGTGTGGGTTCTGTGTTCAGTGCGGGATCTGTGTTCAGTGTGAGCTCTGTGTTCAGTGTGGGCTCTTTGTTCAGTGTGGGCTCTGTGTTCAGTTTGGGCTCTTTGTTCAGTGTGGGCTCTGTGTTCAGTGTTGGCTCTGTGTTTAATTTTGTCTCTGTGTTCAGTGTGGGATCTGTGTTCAGTGTGGGCTCTGTGTTCAGTGAGGGCTCTGTGTTCAGTTTGGGCTCTGTGTTCAGTGTGGGCTCTGTGTTCAGTGTCGGCTCTGTGTTCAGTTTGTGCTCTGTGTTCAGTGTGGGCTCTGTGTTCAGTGTGGGCTCTGTGTTCAGTGTGGGCTCTGTGTTCAGTGTGGGCTCTGTGTTCAGTGTGGGCTCAGTGTTCAGTGTCGGCTCTGTGTTCAGTGTCGGCTCTGTGTTCAGTGTCGGCTCTGTGTTCAGTTTGTGCTCTGTGTTCAGTGTGGGCTCTGTGTTCAGTGTGGGCTCTGTGTTCAGTGTGGGCTCTGTGTTCAGTGTGGGCTCTGTGTTCAGTGTGGGCTCTGTGTTCAGTGTGGGCTCTGTGTTCAGTGTGGGCTCTGTGTTCAGTGTGGGCTCTGTGTTCAGTGTGGGCTCTGTGTTCAGTGTGGGCTCTGTGTTCAGTGTGGGCTCTGTGTTCAGTGTGGGCTCTGTGTTCAGTGTGGGCTCTGTGTTCAGTGTGGGCTCTGTGTTCAGTGTGGGCTCTGTGTTCAGTGTTGGCTCTGTGTTTAATGTTGTCTCTGTGTTCAGTTTGGGCTGTGTTAAGTGTGGGCTCTGTGTTCACTCTGGGCTCTGTGTTCAGTGTCGGATCTGTGTTCAGTGTGCGCTCTGTGTTCAGTGTGGGCTCTGTGTTCAGGTTGGGCTCTGTGTTCAATGTGTGCTCAGTGTTCAGTGTGGGTTCTGTGATCAGTGTGGGCTCTGTAATCAGTGAGCGCTCTGTATGCAGTGTGGGCTCTGTGTTCAGTGTGGGCTCTGTGTTCAATGTGGGCTCTGTATTTAGTGTGCGCTCTCTGTTCAGTGTGGGCTCTGTGTTCAGGGTGGGCTCTGTGTTCGGAGTGAGCTCTGTGTTCAGTGTGGGCTCGGTGTTCAGTGTGGGCTCTGTGTTCAGTGTGGGATCTGGGTTCGGTGTGGACTCTATATTCAGTGTGGGCTCTGTGTTCAGTGTGGGCTCTGTTTTCGGTGTGGACTCTGTATTCAGTGTGGGCACTTTGTTCAGTGTGGACTCTCTGTTCAGTGTGGGCTCTGTGTTAAGTGTGGGCTCTGTTTTTAGTGTGGGCTCTGTATTTATTCTGGGCTCTGTGTTCAGTGTGGGCTCTGTGTTCAGTGTGGGCTCTGTGTTCGGAGTGAGCTCTGTGTTCAGTGTGGGCCCTGTGTTCAGTGTGGGCTCTGTGTTCAGTATGTGCTCAGTGGTCGGTGTGGACTCTGTATTAAGTGTGGGCTCTGTGTTCAGTTTGGGCTCTGTGTTCGGTGTGGACTCTGTATTCAGTGTGGGCTCTGTTTTCTGTATGGGCTCTGTATTTAGTGTGGGCTCTGTGTTCAGTGTGTGCTCTGTGTTCAGTGTGGGCTCTGTATTCAGTGTGGGCTCTGTGTTCAGTTTGGGCTCTGTGTTCGGTGTGGACTCTGGATTCAGTGTGGGTTCTGTGTTCAGTGCGTGCTCTGTGTTCAGTGCGGGCTCTGTGTTCAGTGTGAGCTCTGTGTTCAGTGTGAGCTCTGTGTTCAGTGTGGGCTCTGTGTTCAGTGTTGGCTCTGTGTTCAGTTTGGGCTCTTTGTTCAGTGTGGGCTCTGTGTTCAGTGATGGCTCTGTGTTTAATGTGGGCTCTGTATTCAGTGTGGGATCTGTGTTCACTCTGGGCTCTGTGTTCAGTGTCGGATCTGTGTTCAGTGAGGGCTCTGTGTTCAGTGAGGGCTCTGTGTTCAGTGAGGGCTCTGTGTTCAGTGAGGGCTCTGTGTTCACTTTGGTCTCTGTGTTCAGTGTGGGCTCTGTGTTCAGTGTGGGCTCTGTGTTCAGTGTGGGCTCTGTGTTCAGTGTGGGCTCTGTGTTCAGTGTGGGCTCTGTGTTCAGTGTGGGCTCTGTGTTCAGTGTGGGCTCTGTGTTCAATGTGGGCTCTGTGTTCAGTGTGGGCTCTGTGTTCAGTGTGGGCTCTGTGTTCAGTGTGAGCTCTGTGTTCAGTGTGGACTCTGCGTTCAGTTTGGTCTCTGCGTTCAGTGTGGGCTCTGTGTTCAGTGTGAGCCCTGTGTTCAGTGTGGGCTCTGTGTTCAGTGTGGGCTCTTTGTTCAGTGTGGGCTCTGTGTTCAGTGTGGGCTCTGTGTTCAGTGTGGGCTCTGTGTTCAGTGTGGTCTCTGTGTTCAGTGTGGGCTCTGTGTTCAGTGTGGGCTCTGTGTTCAGTGTGGGCTCTGTGTTCAGTGTGGGCTCTGTGTTCAGTGTGGGCTCTGTGTTCAGTGTGGGCTCTGTGTTCAGTGTGGGCTCTGTGTTCAGTGTGGGCTCTGTGTTCAGTGTGGTCTCTGTGTTCAGTGTGGTCTCTGTGTTCAGTGTGGGCTCTGTGTTCAGTGTGGGCTCTGTGTTCAGTGTGGGCTCTGTGTTCAGTGTGGGCTCTGTGTTCAGTGTGGGCTCTGTGTTCAGTGTGGGCTCTGTGTTCAGTGTGGGCTCTGTGTTCAGCGTGGGCTCTGTGTTCAGCGTGGGCTCTGTGTTCAGTGTTGGCTCTGTGTTCAGTGTGGGCTCTGTGTTCAGTGTGGGCTCTGTGTTCAGTGTGGGCTCTGTGTTCAGTGTGGTCTCTGTGTTCAGTGTGGGCTCTGTGTTCAGTATGGGCTCTGTGTTCAGTGTGGGTTTTGTATTCAGAGTGGGCTCTGTATTCAGTGTGGGCTCTGTGTTCAGTGTGGGCTCTGTGTTCAGTGTGGGCTCTGTGTTCATTGTGGGCTCTGTGTTCATTGTGGGCTCTGTGTTCATTGTCGGCTCAGTGTTCAGTGTGGACTCTGTGTTCAGTGTGGGCTCTGTGTTCAGTGTTGGCTCTGTGTTTAATGTGGGCTCTCTGTTCAATGTGAGCTCTGTGTTCAGTTTGGGCTGTGTTAAGTGTGGGCTCTGTGTTCACTCTGGGCTCTGTGTTCAGTGTCGGATCTGTGTTCAGTGTGCGCTCTGTGTTCATTGTGGGCTCTGTGTTCAGGTTGGGCTCTGTGTTCAATGTGTGCTCAGTGTTCAGTGTGGGTTCTGTGATCAGTGTGGGCTCTGTAATCAGTGAGCGCTCTGTATGCAGTGTGGGCTCTGTGTTCAGTGTGGGCTCTGTGTTCAATGTGGGCTCTGTATTTAGTGTGCGCTCTCTGTTCAGTGTGGGCTCTGTGTTCAGGGTGGGCTCTGTGTTCGGAGTGAGCTCTGTGTTCAGTGTGGGCTCGGTGTTCAGTGTGGGCTCTGTGTTCAGTGTGGGATCTGGGTTCGGTGTGGACTCTATATTCAGTGTGGGCTCTGTGTTCAGTGTGGGCTCTGTTTTCGGTGTGGACTCTGTATTCAGTGTGGGCACTTTGTTCAGTGTGGACTCTCTGTTCAGTGTGGGCTCTGTGTTAAGTGTGGGCTCTGTTTTTAGTGTGGGCTCTGTATTTATTCTGGGCTCTGTGTTCAGTGTGGGCTCTGTGTTCGGAGTGAGCTCTGTGTTCAGTGTGGGCCCTGTGTTCAGTATGGGCTCTGTGTTCAGTATGTGCTCAGTGGTCGGTGTGGACTCTGTATTAAGTGTGGGCTCTGTGTTCAGTTTGGGCTCTGTGTTCGGTGTGGACTCTGTATTCAGTGTGGGCTCTGTTTTCTGTATGGGCTCTGTATTTAGTGTGGGCTCTGTGTTCAGTGTGTGCTCTGTGTTCAGTGTGGGCTCTGTATTCAGTGTGGGCTCTGTGTTCAGTTTGGGCTCTGTGTTCGGTGTGGACTCTGGATTCAGTGTGGGTTCTGTGTTCAGTGCGTGCTCTGTGTTCAGTGCGGGCTCTGTGTTCAGTGTGAGCTCTGTGTTCAGTGTGGGCTCTGTGTTCAGTGTTGGCTCTGTGTTCAGTTTGGGCTCTTTGTTCAGTGTGGGCTCTGTGTTCAGTGATGGCTCTGTGTTTAATGTGGGCTCTGTATTCAGTGTGGGATCTGTGTTCACTCTGGGCTCTGTGTTCAGTGTCGGATCTGTGTTCAGTGAGGGCTCTGTGTTCAGTGAGGGCTCTGTGTTCAGTGAGGGCTCTGTGTTCAGTGAGGGCTCTGTGTTCAGTGAGGGCTCTGTGTTCAGTTTGGGCTCTGTGTTCAGTGTGGGCTCTGTGTTCAGTGTGGCTTCTGTGTTCAGTGTGGGCTCTGTGTTTAATGTGGGCTCTGTGTTCAGTGTGAGCTCTGTGTTCAGTGTGGGCTGTGTTAAGTGTGGGCTCTGTGTTCACTCTGGGCTCTGTGTTCAGTGTCGGATTTGTGTTCAGTGTGGGCTCTGTGTTCAGTGTGGGCTCTGTGTTCAGGTTGGGCTCTGTGTTCAATGTGTGCTCAGTGTTCAGTGTGGGTTCTGTGATCAGTGTGGGCTCTGTGTTCAGTGTGGGCTCTGTGTTCAGTGTGGGCTCTGTGTTCAGTGTGGGCTCTGTGTTCAGTGTGGGGTCTGTGTTCAGTGTGGGCTCTGTGTTCAGTGTGGACTCTGTGTTCAATGTGGGCTCTGTGTTCATTGTGGGCTCTGTGTTCAGTGTGGGCTCTGTGTTCAGTGTGGGCTCTGTGTTCAGTGTGAGCTCTGTGTTCAGTGTGGACTCTGCGTTCAGTTTGGTCTCTGCGATCAGTGTGGGCTCTGTGTTCAGTGTGAGCCCTGTGTTCAGTGTGGGCTCTGTGTTCAGTGTGGGCTCTTTGTTCAGTGTGGGCTCTGTGTTCAGTGTGGGCTCTGTGTTCAGTGTGGGCTCTGTGTTCAGTGTGGTCTCTGTGTTCAGTGTGGGCTCTGTGTTCAGTGTGGGCTCTGTGTTCAGTGTGGGCTCTGTGTTCAGTGTGGGCTCTGTGTTCAGTGTGGGCTCTGTGTTCAGTGTGGGCTCTGTGTTCAGTGTGGGCTCTGTGTTCAGTGTGGGCTCTGTGTTCAGTGTGGGCTCTGTGTTCAGTGTGGGCTCTGTGTTCAGTGTGGGCTCTGTGTTCAGTGTGGGCTCTGTGTTCAGTGTGGGCTCTGTGTTCAGTGTGGGCTCTGTGTTCAGTGTGGGCTCTGTGTTCAGTGTGGGCTCTGTGTTCAGTGTGGGCTCTGTGTTCAGTGTGGGCTCTGTGTTCAGCGTGGGCTCTGTGTTCAGCGTGGGCTCTGTGTTCAGCGTTGGCTCTGTGTTCAGCGTGGGCTCTGTGTTCAGTGTGGGCTCTGTGTTCAGTGTGGGCTCTGTGTTCAGTGTGGGCTCTGTGTTCAGTGTGGGCTCTGTGTTCAGTGTGGGCTCTGTGTTCAGTGTGGGCTCTGTGTTCAGTGTGGGCTCTGTGTTCAGTGTGGGCTCTGTGTTCAGTGTGGGCTCTGTGTTCAGTGTGGGTTTTGTATTCAGAGTGGGCTCTGTATTCAGTGTGGGCTCTGTGTTCAGTGTGGGCTCTGTGTTCAGTGTGGGCTCTGTGTTCATTGTGGGCTCTGTGTTCATTGTCCGCTCAGTGTTCAGTGTGGACTCTGTGTTCAGTGTGGGCTCTGTGTTCAGTGTGGGCTCTGTGTTCAGTTGGGCTCTGTATTTAGTGTGCGCTCTCTGTTCAGTGTGGGCTCTGTGTTCAGGGTGGACTTTGTGTTCGGAGTGAGCTCTGTGTTCAGTGTGGGATCTGGGTTCGGTGTGGACTCTATATTCAGTGTGGGCTCTGCGTTCAGTGTGGGCTCTGTTTTCGGTGTGGACTCTGTATTCAGTGTGGGCACTTTGTTCAGTGTGGGCTCTCTGTTCAGTGTGGGCTCTGTTTTAAGTGTGGGCTCTGTATTTAGTGTGGGCTCTGTATTTATTCTGGGCTCTGTGTTCAGTGTGGGCTCTGTGTTCAGTGTGGGCTCTGTGTTCGGAGTGAGCTCTGTGTTCAGTTTGGGCCCTGTGTTCAGTGTGGGCTCTGTGTTCAGTATGTGCTCATTGGTCGGTGTGGACTCTGTATTAAGTGTGGGCTCTGTGTTCAGTTTGGGCTCTGTGTTCGGTGTGGACTCTGTATTCAGTGTGGGCTCTGTTTTCTGTATGGGCTCTGTATTTAGTGTGGGCTCTGTGTTCAGTGTGTGCTCTGTGTTCAGTGTGGGCTCTGTATTCAGTGGGGGCTCTGTGTTCAGTTTGGGCTCTGTGTTCGGTGTGGACTCTGGATTCAGTGCGGGTTCTGTGTTCAGTGTGGGCGCTGTGTTCAGTTTGGGCTCTGTGTTCAGTGTGGGCTCTGTGTTCAGTTTGGGCTCTTTGTTCAGTGTGGGCTCTGTGTTCAGTGTTGGCTCTGTGTTTATTGTGGGCTCTGTGTTCAGTGTGGGATCTGTGTTCACTCTGGGCTCTGTGTTCAGTGTCGGATCTGTGTTCAGTGTGGGCTCTGTGTTCAGTGAGGGCTCTGTGTTCAGTTTGGGCTCTGTGTTCAGTTTGGGCTCTGTGTTCAGTGTGGGCTCAGTGTTCAGTGTCGGCTCTGTGTTCAGTTTGGGCTCTGTGTTCAGTGTGGCTTCTGTGTTCAGTGTGGGCTCAGTGTTCAGTGTCGGCTCTGTGTTCAGTTTGGGCTCTGTGTTCAGTGTGGCTTCTGTGTTCAGTGTGGGCTCTGTGTTTAATGTGGGCTCTGTGTTCAGTGTGAGCTCTGTGTTCAGTGTGGGCTGTGTTAAGTGTGGGCTCTGTGTTCACTCTGGGCTCTGTGTTCAGTGTCGGATCTGTGTTCAGTGTGGGCTCTGTATTCAGTGTGGGCTCTGTGTTCAGTGTGGGCTCTGTGTTCAGTGTGGGCTCTGTGTTCAGAGTGGGCTCTGTGTTCAGTGTGGGTTTTGTATTCAGAGTGGGCTCTGTATTCAGTGTGGGCTCTGTGTTCAGTGTGGGCTCTGTGTTCAGTGTGGGCTCTGTGTTCATTGAGGGCTCTGTGTTCATTGTGGGCTCTGTGTTCAGTGTGGAATCTGTGTTCAGTGTGGAATCTGTGTTCAGTGTGGAATCTGTGTTCAGTGTGGGCTCTGTGTTCAGTGTGGGCTCTGTGTTCAGTGTGGGCTCTGTGTTCAGTGTGGGCTCTGTGTTCAGTGTGGGCTCTGTGTTCAGTGTGGGCTCTGTGTTCATTGAGGGCTCTGTGTTCATTGTGGGCTCTGTGTTCAGTGTGGAATCTGTGTTCAGTGTGGGCTCTGTGTTCAGTGTGGGCTCTGTTTACGGTGTGGTCTCTGTGTTCAGTGTGGGCTCTGTGTTCAGTGTGGGCTGTCTGTTCAGTGTGGGCTCTGTGTTAAGTGTGGGCTCTGTGTTAAGTGTTGGCTCTGTATTTAGTGTGGGCTCTGTATTTATTCTGGGCTCTGTGTTCGGCGTGAGCTCTGTGTTCAGTGTGGGCCCTGTGTTCAGTGTGGGCTGTCTGTTCAGTGTGGGCTCTGTGTTAAGTGTGGGCTCTGTGTTAAGTGTTGGCTCTGTATTTAGTGTGGGCTCTGTATTTATTCTGGGCTCTGTGTTCGGAGTGAGCTCTGTGTTCAGTGTGGGCTCTGTGTTCAGTTTGGGCTCTGTGTTCGGTGTGGACTCTGTATTCAGTGTGGGCTCTGTTCTCTGTGTGGGCTCTGTATTTAGTGTGGGCTCTGTGTCCAGTGTGTGCTCTGTGTTCAGTGTGGGCTCTGTATTCAGTGTGGGCTCTGTGTTCAGTGTGGGCTTTGTTTTGAGTGTGGGCTCTGTATTTAGTGTGGGCTCTGTGTTCAGTTGGGCTCTGTATTTAGTGTGCGCTCTCTGTTCAGTGTGGGCTCTGTGTTCAGGGTGGGCTCTGTGTTCGGAGTGAGCTCTGTGTTCAGTGTGGGCTCGGTGTTCAGTGTGGGCTCTGTGTTCAGTGTGGGATCTGGGTTCGGTGTGGACTCTATATTCAGTGTGGGCTCTGTGTTCAGTGTGGGCTCTGTTTTCGGTGTGGACTCTGTATTCAGTGTGGGCACTTTGTTCAGTGTGGGCTCTCTGTTCAGTGTGGGCTCTGTATTTAGTGTGGGCTCTGTATTTATTCTGGGCTCTGTGTTCAGTGTGGGCTCTGTGTTCAGTGTGGGCTCTGTGTTCAGTGTGGGCTCTGTGTTCAGTGTGGGCTCTGTGTTCAGTGTGGGCTCTGTGTTCGGAGTGAGCTCTGTGTTCAGTGTGGGCCCTGCGTTCAGTGTGGGCTCTGTGTTCAGTATGTGCTCATTGGTCGGTGTGGACTCTGTATTAAGTGTGGGCTCTGTGTTCATTTTGGGCTCTGTGTTCGGTGTGGACTCTGTATTCAGTGTGGGCTCTGTTTTCTGTATGGGCTCTGTATTTAGTGTGTGCTCTGTGTTCAGTGTGTGCTCTGTGTTCAGTGTGTGCTCTGTGTTCAGTGTGGGCTCTGTATTCAGTGGGGGCTCTGTGTTCAGTTTGGGCTCTGTGTTCGGTGTGGACTCTGGATTCAGTGTGGGCTCTGTGTTCAGTGTCTGCTCTGTGTTCAGTGTGTGCTCTGTGTTCAGTGTGGGCTCTGTATTCAGTGGGGGCTCTGTGTTCAGTTTGGGCTCTGTGTTCGGTGTGGACTCTGGATTCAGTGCGGGTTCTGTGTTCAGTGTGGGCTCTGTGTTCAGTGTGGGCTCTGTGTTCAGTGTGGGCTCTGTGTTCAGTGTGGGCTCTGTGTTCAGTTTGGGCTCTTTGTTCAGTGTGGGCTCTGTGTTCAGTGTTGGCTCTGTGTTTATTGTGGGCTCTTTGTTCAGTGTGGGATCTGTGTTCACTCTGGGCTCTGTGTTCAGTGTCGGATCTGTGTTCAGTGTGGGCTCTGTGTTCAGTGAGGGCTCTGTGTTCAGTGAGGGCTCTGTGTTCAGTGTGAGCTCTGTGTTCAGTGTGGGCTCAGTGTTCAGTGTCGGCTCTGTGTTCAGTTTGGGCTCTGTGTTCAGTGTGGGCTCTGTGTTCGGTGTGGGCTCTGTGTTCAGTGTGGGCTGTGTTAAGTGTGGGCTCTGTGTTCACTCTGGGCTCTGTGTTCAGTGTCTGATCTGTGTTCAGTGTGGGCTCTGTATTCAGTGTGGGCTCTGTTCAGTGTGGGCTCTGTGTTCAGTGTGGGCTCTGTGTTCAGAGTGGGCTCTGTGTTCAGTGTGGGTTTTGTATTCAGAGTGGGCTCTGTATTCAGTGTGGGCTCTCTGTTCAGTGTGGGCTCTGTGTTCAGTGTGGGCTCTGTGTTCATTGAGGGCTCTGTGTTCATTGTGGGCTCTGTGTTCAGTGTGGAATCTGTGTTCAGTGTGGAATCTGTGTTCAGTGTGGGCTCTGTGTTCAGTGTGGGCTCTGTGTTCAGTGTGGGCTCTGTGTTCAGTGTGGGCTCTGTGTTCAGTGTGGGCTCTGTGTTCATTGAGGGCTCTGTGTTCATTGTGGGCTCTGTGTTCAGTGTGGAATCTGTGTTCAGTGTGGGCTCTGTGTTCAGTGTGGGCTCTGTTTACGGTGTGGACTCTGTATTCAGTGTGGGCACTTTGTTCAGTGTGGGCTGTCTGTTCAGTGTGGGCTCTGTGTTAAGTGTGGGCTCTGTGTTAAGTGTTGGCTCTGTATTTAGTGTGGGCTCTGTATTTATTCTGGGCTCTGTGTTCGGAGTGAGCTCTGTGTTCAGTGTGGGCCCTGTGTTCAGTGTGGGCTGTCTGTTCAGTGTGGGCTCTGTGTTAAGTGTGGGCTCTGTGTTAAGTGTGGGCTCTGTGTTAAGTGTTGGCTCTGTATTTAGTGTGGGCTCTGTATTTATTCTGGGCTCTGTGTTCGGAGTGAGCTCTGTGTTCAGTGTGGGCTCTGTGTTCAGTTTGGGCTCTGTGTTCGGTGTGGACTCTGTATTCAGTGTGGGCTCTGTTCTCTGTGTGGGCTCTGTATTTAGTGTGGGCTCTGTGTCCAGTGTGTGCTCTGTGTTCAGTGTGGGCTCTGTATTCAGTGTGGGCTCTGTGTTCAGTGTGGGCTCTGTGTTCAGGGTGGGCTTTGTGTTGAGTGTGGGCTCTGTATTTAGTGTGGGCTCTGTGTTCAGTTGGGCTCTGTATTTAGTGTGCGCTCTCTGTTCAGTGTGGGCTCTGTGTTCAGGGTGGGCTCTGTGTTCGGAGTGAGCTCTGTGTTCAGTGTGGGCTCGGTGTTCAGTGTGGGCTCTGTGTTCAGTGTGGGATCTGGGTTCGGTGTGGACTCTATATTCAGTGTGGGCTCTGTGTTCAGTGTGGGCTCTGTTTTCGGTGTGGACTCTGTATTCAGTGTGGGCACTTTGTTCAGTGTGGACTCTCTGTTCAGTGTGGGCTCTGTGTTAAGTGTGGGCTCTGTATTTAGTGTGGGCTCTGTATTTATTCTGGGCTCTGTGTTCAGTGTGGGCTCTGTGTTCAGTGTGGGCTCTGTGTTCGGAGTGAGCTCTGTGTTCAGTGTGGGCCCTGTGTTCAGTGTGGGCTCTGTGTTCAGTGTGGGCTCTGTGTTCAGTGTGGGCTCTGTGTTCAGTGTGGGCTCTGTGTTCAGTGTGGGCTCTGTATTTAGTGTGCGCTCTCTGTTCAGTGTGGGCTCTGTGTTCAGTGATGGCTCTGTGTTTAATGTGGGCTCTGTGTTCAGTGTGGGATCTGTGTTCACTCTGGGCTCTGTGTTCAGTGTTGGATCTGTGTTCAGTGTGGGCTCTGTGTTCAGTGAGGGCTCTGTGTTCAGTTTGGGCTCTGTGTTCAGTGTGGGCTCAGTGTTCAGTGTGGGCTCAGTGTTCAGTGTTGGCTCTGTGTTCAGTTTGGGCTCTGTGTTCAGTGTGGGCTCTGTGTTCAGTGTGGGCTCTGTGTTCAGTGTGGCTTCTGTGTTCAGTGTGGGCTCTGTGTTCAGTGTGGGCTCTGTGTTCAGTGTGGGCTCTGTGTTCAGTGTGGGCTCTGTGTTCAGTGTGGGCTCTGTGTTCAGTGTGGGCTCTGTGTTCAGTGTGGGCTCTGTGTTCAGTGTGGGCTCTGTGTTCAGTGTGGGCTCTGTGTTCAGTTTGGGCTCTGTGTTCAGTGTGGGCTCTGTGTTCAGTGTGGGCTCTGTGTTCAGTGTGGCTTCTGTGTTCAGTGTGGGCTCTGTGTTCAGTGTGGGCTCTGTGTTCAGTGTGCGCTCTGTGTTTAATGTGGGCTCTGTGTTCAGTGTGGGCTCTGTGTTTAATGTGGGCTCTGTGTTCAGTGTGAGCTCTGTGTTCAGTGTGAGCTCTGTGTTCAGTGTGGGCTCTGTGTTCAGTGTGGGCTCTGTGTTCAGTGTGGGTCTGTGTTCAGTGTGGGCTCTGTGTTCAGTGTGGGCTCTGTGTTCACTGTGGGCTCTGTGTTCAGTGTGGGCTCTGTGTTCAGTGTGGGCTCTGTGTTCAGTGTCGGATCTGTGTTCAGTGTGGGCTCTGTGTTCAGTGTGGGCTCTGTGTTCAGTGTGGGCTCTGTGTTCAATGTGTGCTCAGTGTTCAGTGTGGGCTCTGTGTTCAGTGTGGGCTCTGTGTTCAGTGTGGGCTCTGTGTTCAGTGTGGGCTCTGTGTTCAGTGTGGGCTCTGTGTTCAGTGTCGGATCTGTGTTCAGTGTCGGATCTGTGTTCAGTGTGGGCTCTGTGTTCAGTGTGGGCTCTGTGTTCAGGTTGGGCTCTGTGTTCAATGTGTGCTCAGTGTTCAGTGTGGGCTCTGTGTTCAGTGTGGGCTCTGTAATCAGTGAGCGCTCTGTATGCAGTGTGGGCTCTGTGTTCAGTGTGGGCTCTGTATTCAATGTGGGCTCTGTATTCAATGTGAGCTCTGTGGCCAGTGTCGGCTCTGTGTTCAGTGTGGGAGCTGTTTTCAGTGTGGGCTCGGTGTTCAGTGTTGACTCTGTGTTTAATGTGGGCTCTGTGCTCAGTGTTGAGCTCTGTGTTCACTGTGGGCTCTGTGTTCAGTGTGGGATCTGTGTTCACTCTGGGCTCTGTGTTCAGTGTCGGATCTGTGTTCAGTGTGGGCTCTGTGTTCAGTGAGGGCTCTGTGTTCAGTTTGGGCTCTGTGTTCAGTGTGGGCTCTGTGTTCAGTGTCGGCTCTGTGTTCAGTTTGGGCTCTGTGTGCAGTGTGGGATCTGTGTTCAGTGTGCGCTCTGTGTTCAGTGTTGGCTCTGTGTTTAATGTGGGCTCTGTGTTCAGTGTGAGCTCTGTGTTCAGTGTGGGCTGTGTTCAGTGTGGGCTCTGTGTTCACTCTGGGCTCTGTGTTCAGTGTCGGATCTGTGTTGTGTGTGGGCTCTGTGTTCAATGAGGGCTCTGTATTCAATGTGAGCTCTGAGTCCAGTGTGGGCTCTGTGTTCAGTGTGAGCTCTGTGTTCAGTGTGGGCTCTGTGTTCAGTGTGGGCTCTGTGTTCTGTGTGGACTCTGTGTTCAATGTGGGCTCTGTGTTCAGTGTGCGCTCTGTATTCAGTGTGAGCTCTGTGTTCAGTGTGGGCTCCGTGTTCATTGTGGGCTCTGTGTTCAGTGTGGGCTCCATGTTCAGTGTGGGCTCTGTGTTCATTGTGAGCTCTGTGTTCAGCGTGGGCTCTGTGTTCAGTGTGAGCTCTGTGTTCAGTGTGGGCTCTGTGTTCAGTGTGAGCTCATTGTTCAGTGTGAGCTCATTGTTCAGTGTGGGCTCTGTGTTCAGTGTGGGCTCTGTGTTCACTCTGGGCTCTGTGTTCAGTGTCGGATTTGTGTTCAGTGTCGAATTTGTGTTCAGTGTGGGCTCTGTGTTCAGGTTGGGCTCTGTGTTCAATGTGTGCTCAGTGTTCAGTGAGGGTTCTGTGATCAGTGTGGGCTCTGTAATCAGTGAGCGCTGTGTATGCAGTGTGGGCTCTGTGTTCAGTGTGGGCTCTGTATTCAATGTGGGCTCTGTATTCAATGTGAGCTCTGAGGCCAGTGTGGGCTCTGTGTTCAGTGTGGGAGCTGTTTTCAGTGTGGGCTCTGTGTTCAGTGTCGGATCTGTGTTCAGTGTGAGCTCTGTGCTCAGTGTGAGCTCTGTGTTCACTGTGGGCTCTGTGTTCAGTGTGGGATCTGTGTTCACTCTGGGCTCTGTGTTCAGTGTCGGATCTGTGTTCAGTGTGAGCTCTGTGTTCAGTTTGGGCTCTGTGTTCAGTGTGGGCTCTGTGTTCAGTGTCGGCTCTGTGTTCAGTTTGGGCTCTGTGTTCAGTTTGGGCTCTGTGTTCAGTGTGGGATCTGTGTTCAGTGTGCGCTCTGTGTTCAGTGTTGGCTCTGTGTTTAATGTGGGCTCTGTGTTCAGTGTGAGCTCTGTGTTCAGTGTGGGCTGTGTTCAGTGTGGGCTCTTTGTTCACTCTGGGCTCTGTGTTCAGTGTCGGATCTGTGTTCAGTGTGGGCTCTGTATTCAGTGTGCGCTCTGTATTCAGTGTGGGCTCTGTGTTCAGTGTGGGCTCTGTGTTCAGAGATGGCTCTGTGTTCAGGTTGGGCTCTGTGTTCAATGTGTGCTCTGTGTTCAGTGTGGGCTCTGTGTTCAGTGTGGGCTCTGTATTCAGTGTGCGCTCTGTATTCAGTGTGGGCTCTGTGTTCAGTGTGGGCTCTGTGTTCAATGTGGGCTCTGTATTCAATGTGAGCTCTGAGTCCAGTGTGGGCTCTGTGTTCAGTGTGGGCTCTGTGTTCAGTGTGGGCTCTGTGTTCAGTGTGGGCTCTGTGTTCAGTGTGGGCTTTGTGTTGAGTGTGGGCTCTGTTTCAGAGTGGACTCTGTGTTCAATGTGGGCTCTGTGTTCAGTGTGCGCTCTGTATTCAGTGTGGGCTCTGTGTTCAGTGTGGCCAAGTGTTCAGTGTGAGCTCTGTGTTCAGTGTGGGCTCTGTGTTCAGTGTGGGCTCTGTGTTCAGTGTGGGCTCTGTGTTCAGTGTGGACTCTGAGTTCAGTGTGGTCTCTGTGTTCAGTGTGGGCTCTGTGTTCAGTGTGGGCTCTGTGTTCAGTGTGGGCTCTGTGTTCACTGAGGTCCCTGTGTTCAGTGTGGTCTCTGTGTTCAGTGTGGGCTCTGTGTTCAGTGTGAGCCCTGTGTACTGTGTGGGCTCTGTGTTCAGTGTGAGCTCTGTGTTCAGTGTGGGCTGTGTTCAGTGTGGGCTCTGTGTTCACTCTGGGCTCTGTATTCAGTGTCAGATCTGTGTTGTGTGTGGGCTCTGTGTTCAGAGTTGGCTCTGTGTTCAGGTTGGGCTCTGTGTTCAATGTGTGCTCTGTGTTCAGTGTGGGCTCTGTGTTCAGTGTGGGCTCTGTATTCAGTGTGCGCTCTGTATTCAGTGTGGGCTCTGTGTTCACTGTGGGCTCTGTGTTCAATGTGTGCTCTGTGTTCAGTGTGGGCTCTGTGTTCAGTGTGGGCTCTGTGTTCAGTGTGGGCTCTGTGTTCAGTGTGGGCTCTGTGTTCAGTGTGGTCTCTGTGTTCATTGTGGCCAAGTGTTCAGTGTGAGCTCTGTGTTCAGTGTGGACTCTGCGTTCAGTGTGGTCTCTGTGTTCAGTGTGGGCTCTGTGTTCAGCGTGGGCTCTGTGTTCACTGAGGTCCCTGTGTTCAGTGTGGTCTCTGTGTTCAGTGTGGGCTCTGTGTTCAGTGTGAGCCCTGTGTACTGTGTGGGCTCTGTGTTCAGGGTGGGCTCTGTGTTCAGAGTGGTCTCTGTGTTCAGTGTGGGGTTTGTATTCAGAGTGTGCTCTGTATTCAGTGTGGGCTCTGTGTTCAGTGTGGGCTCTGTGTTCAGTGTGGGCTCTGTATTCAGTGTGGGCTCTGTGTTCATTGAGGGCTCTGTGTTCATTGAGGGCTCTGTGTTCATTAAGGGCTCTGTGATCAGTGTGGAATCTGTGTTCAGTGTGGGCTCTGAGTTCAGTGTGGGCTCTGTGTTCAGGGTGGGCTCTGTGTTCGGAGTGAGCTCTGTGTTCATTGTGGGCTCGGTGTTCATTGTTGGCTCCTTGTTCAGTGTGGGCTCTGTGTTCAGTGTGGGCTCTGGTTCGGTGTGGACTCTGTATTCAGTGTGGGCACTTTGTTCAGTGTGGGCTGTCTGTTCAGTGTGGGCTCTGTGTTAAGTGTGGGCTCTGTATTTAGTGTGGGCTCTTTATTTATTCTGGGCTCTGTATTCAGTGTGGGCTCTGTGTTCATTGAGGGCTCTGTGTTCATTGAGGGCTCTGTGTTCATTAAGGGCTCTGTGATCAGTGTGGAATCTGTGTTCAGTGTGGGCTCTGAGTTCAGTGTGGGCTCTGTGTTCAGGGTGGGCTCTGTGTTCGGAGTGAGCTCTGTGTTCATTGTGGGCTCGGTGTTCATTGTTGGCTCCTTGTTCAGTGTGGGCTCTGTGTTCAGTGTGGGCTCTGGTTCGGTGTGGACTCTGTATTCAGTGTGGGCACTTTGTTCAGTGTGGGCTGTCTGTTCAGTGTGGGCTCTGTGTTAAGTGTGGGCTCTGTATTTAGTGTGGGCTCTTTATTTATTCTGGGCTCTGTGTTCAGTGTGGGCTCTGTGCTCGGTGTGGGCTCTAGTGTTCGGAGTGAGCTCTGTGTTCAGTGTGGGCCCTGTGTTCAATGTGGGCTCTGTGTTCAGTTTGGGCTCTGTGTTCGGTGTGGACTCTATATTCAGTGTGGGCTCTGTTTTCTGTGTGGGCTCTGTATTTAGTGTGGGCTCTGTATTCAGTGTGGGCTCTGTGTTCAGTGTGGGCTTTGTGTTGAGTGTGGGCTCTGTGTTCAGTGTGGACTCTGTGTTCAATGTGGGCTCTGTGTTCAGTGTGCGCTCTGTATTCAGTGTGGGCTCTGTGTTCAGTGTGGGCTCTGTGTTCAGTGTGAGCTCTGTGTTCAGTGTGGACTCTGCATTCAGTTTGGTCTCTGCGTTCAGTGTGGGCTCTGTGTTCAGTGTGGGCTCTGTGTTCAGCGTGGGCTCTGTGTTCAGTGTTGGCTCTGTGATCAGTGTGGGCTCTGTGTTCAGTGTGAGCCCTGTGTTCAGTGTGGGCTCTGTGTTCAGGGTGGGCTCTGTGTTCAGAGTGGGCTCTGTGTTCAGTGTGGGTTTTGTATTCAGAGTGGGCTCTGTATTCAGTGTGGGCTCTGTGTTCAGTGTGGGCACTGTATTCAGTGTGGGCTCTGTGTTCATTGTGGGCTCTGTGTTCATTGTGGGCTCAGTGTTCAGTGTGGACTCTGTGTTCAGTGTGGGCTCTGTGTTCAGTGTGGGCTCTGTGTTCAGTTGGGCTCTGTATTTAGTGTGCGCTCTCTGTTCAGTGTGGGCTCTGTGTTCAGGGTGGACTCTGTGTTCGGAGTCAGCTCTGTGTTCAGTGTGGGCTCGGTGTTCAGTGTGGGCTCTGTGTTCAGTGTGGGCTCTGTTTTCGGTGTGGACTCTGTATTCAGTGTGGGCACTTTGTTCAGTGTGGGCTCTCTGTTCAGTGTGGGCTCTCTGTTCAGTGTGGGCTCTGTTTTAAGTGTGGGCTCTGTTTTAAGTGTGGGCTCTGTTTTTAGTGTGGGCTCTGTTTTAAGTGTGGGCTCTGTGTTCAGTTTGGGCTCTGTGTTCGGTGTGGACTCTGTATTCAGTGTGGGCTCTGTTTTCTGTATGGGCTCTGTATTTAGTGTGGGCTCTGTGTTCAGTGTGTGCTCTGTGTTCAGTGTGGGCTCTGTATTCAGTGTGGGCTCTGTGTTCAGTGTGGGCTCTGTGTTCAGTGTGGGCTCTGTGTTCAGTGTGGGCTCTGTGTTCAGTGTGGGCTCTGTGTTCAGTGTGGGCTCTGTGTTCAGTGTGGGCTCTGTGTTCAGTGTGGACTCTGGATTCAGTGTGGGTTCTGTGTTCAGTACGGGCTCTGTGTTCAGTGTGGGCTCTGTGTTCAGTGTGGGCTCTGTGTTCAGTGTGGGCTCTGTGTTCAGTGTGGGCTCTGTGTTCAGTGTGGGCTCTGTGTTCAGTGTGGGCTCTGTGTTCAGTGTGGGCTCTGTGTTCAGTGTGGGCTCTGTGTTCAGTTTGGGCTCTGTGTTCAGTGTGGGCTCTGTGTTCAGTGTGGGCTCTGTGTTCAGTGTGGGATCTGTGTTCACTCTGGGCTCTGTGTTCAGTGTCGGATCTGTGTTCAGTGTGGGCTCTGTGTTCAGTGAGGGCTCTGTGTTCAGTTTGGGATCTGTGTTCAGTTTGGGCTCTGTGTTCAGTTTGGGCTCTGTGTTCAGTTTGGGCTCTGTGTTCAGTTTGGGCTCTGTGTTCAGTGTGGGCTCTGTGTTCAGTTTGGGCTCTGTGTTCAGTGTGGGCTCTGTGTTCAGTGTGGGCTCTGTGTTCAGTGTGGCTTCTGTGTTAAGTGTGGGCTCTGTGTTCAGTGTTGGCTCTGTGTTTAATGTGGGCTCTGTTATCAGTGTGAGCTCTGTGTTCAGTGTGGGCTGTGTTCAGTGTGGGCTCTGTGTTCACTCTGGGCTCTGTGTTCAGTGTCGGATCTGTGTTGTGTGTGGGCTCTGTGTTCAGAGTTGGCTCTGTGTTCAGGTTGGGCTCTGTGTTCAATGTGTGCTCTGTGTTCAGTGTGGGCTCTGTGTTCATTGTGGGCTCTGTATTCAGTGTGCGCTCTGTATTCAGTGTGGGCTCTGTGTTCAGTGTGGGCTCTGTGTTCAATGTGGGCTCTGTATTCAATGTGAGCTCTGAGTCCAGTGTGGGCTCTGTGTTCAGTGTGGGCTCTGTGTTGAGTGTGGGCTCTGTGTTGAGTGTGGGCTCTGTGTTGAGTGTGGGCTCTGTGTTCAGTGTGGACTCTGTGTTCAATATGGGCTCTGTGTTCAGTGTGCGCTCTGTATTCAGTGTGGCCAAGTGTTCAGTGTGAGCTCTGTGTTCAGTGTGGACTCTGCGTTCAGTGTGGACTCTGCGTTCAGTGTGGTCTCTGTGTTCAGTGTGGGCTCTGTGTTCAGCGTGGGCTCTGTGTTCACTGAGGTCCCTGTGTTCAGTGTGGTCTCTGTGTTCAGTGTGGGCTCTGTGTTCAGAGTGGTCTCTGTGTTCACTGTGGGTTTTGTATTCAGAGTGGGCTCTGTATTCAGTGTGGGCTCTGTGTTCATTGAGGGCTCTGTGTTCATTGAGGGCTCTGTGTTCATTGTGGGCTCTGTGTTCAGTGTGGAATCTGTGTTCAGTGTGGGCTCTGTGTTCAGTGTGGGCTCTGTATTCAGTGTGGGCTCTGTGTTCATTGAGGGCTCTGTATTCAGTGTGAGCTCTGTGTTCATTGAGGGCTCTGTGTTCAGTGTGGGCTCTGTGTTCAGTGTGGGCTCTGTGTTCAGGGTGGGCTCTGTGTTCAGTGTGAGCCCTGTGTTCAGGGTGGGCTCTGTGTTCAGGGTGGGCTCTGTGTTCAGAGTGGGCTCTGTGTTCAGTGTGGGTTTTGTATTCAGAGTGGGCTCTGTATTCAGTGTGGGATCTGGGTTCGGTGTGGACTCTATATTCAGTTTGGGCTCTGTGTTCAGTGTGGGCTCTGTTTTAGGTGTGGACTCTGTATTCAGTGTGGGCTCTGTGTTCAGTGTGGGCTCTGTGTTCAGTGTGGGCTCTGTGTTCAGTGTGGGCTCTGTGTTCAGTGTGGGCTCTGTGTTCAGTGTGGGCTCTGTGTTCAGTGTGGGCTCTGTGTTCAGTGTGGGCTCTGTTTTAAGTGTGGGCTCTGTATTTAGTGTGGGCTCTGTATTTAGTGTGGGCTCTGTATTTATTCTGGGCTCTGTGTTCAGTGTGGGCTCTGTGTTCAGTGTGGGCTCTGTGTTCAGTGTGGGCTCTGTGTTCAGTGTGGGCTCTGTGTTCAGTGTGGGCTCTGTGTTCAGTGTGGGCTCTGTGTTCAGTGTGGGCTCTGTGTTCAGTGTGGGCTCTGTGTTCAGTGTGGGCTCTGTGTTCAGTGTGGGCTCTGTGTTCAGTGTGGGCTCTGTGTTCAGTGTGGGCTCTGTGTTCGGAGTGAGCTCTGTGTTCAGTGTGGGCCCTTTGTTCAGTGTGGGCTCTGTGTTCAGTATGTGCTCATTGGTCGGTGTGGACTCTCTATTAAGTGTGGGCTCTGTGTTCAGTGTGGGCTCTGTGTTCGGTGTTGACTCTGTATTCAGTGTGGGCTCTGTTTTCTGTATGGGCTCTGTATTTAGTGTGGGCTCTGTGTTCAGTGTGTGCTCTGTGTTCAGTGTGTGCTCTGTGTTCAGTGTGGGCTCTGTGTTCAGTGGGGGCTCTGTGTTCAGTTTGGACTCTGTGTTCGGAGTGGACTCTGGATTCAGTGTGGGTTCTGTGTTCAGTGTGGGCTCTGTGTTCAGTGTGGGCTCTGTGTTCAGTGTGGGCTCTGTGTTCAGTGTGGGCTCTGTGTTCAGTGTGGGCTCTGTGTTCAGTGTGGGCTCTGTATTCAGTGTAGGCTCTGTTTTCAGTGTGGGCTCTGTGTTCAGTTTGGGCTCTTTGTTCAGTGTGGGCTCTGTGTTCAGTGTGGGATCTGTGTTCACTCTGGGCTCTGTGTTCAGTGTCGGATCTGTGTTCAGTGTGGGCTCTGTGTTCAGTGAGGGCTCTGTGTTCAGTTTGGGCTCTGTGTTCAGTTTGGGCTCTGTGTTCAGTGTGGGCTCTGTGTTCAGTGTGGGCTCTGTGTTCTGTGTGGGCTCTGTGTTCAGTGTGGGCTCTGTGTTCAGTGTGGCTTCTGTGTTCAGTGTGGGCTCTGTGTTCAGTGTTGGCTCTGTGTTTAATGTGGGCTCTGTGTGCAGTGTGAGCTCTGTGTTCAGTCTGGGCTGTGTTAAGTGTGGGCTCTGTGTTCACTCTGGGCTCTGTGTTCAGTGTCGGATCTGTGTTCAGTGTGGGCTCTGTATTCAATGTGGGCTCTGTATTCAATGTGAGCTCTGAGTCCAGTGTGGGCTCTGTGTTCAGTGTGGGCTCTGTGTTCAGTGTGGGCTCTGTGTTCAGTGTGGGCTCTGTGTTCAGTGTGGGCTCTGTGTTCAGTGTGGGCTCTGTGTTCAGTGTGGGCTCTGTGTTGAGTGTGGGCTCTGTGTTGAGTGTGGGCTCTGTGTTGAGTGTGGGCTCTGTGTTGAGTGTGGGCTCTGTGTTGAGTGTGGGCTCTGTGTTGAGTGTGGGCTCTGTGTTCAGTTTGGGCTCTGTGTTCAGTTTGGGCTCTGTGTTCAGTGTGGGCTCTGTGTTCAGTGTGGGCTCTGTGTTCAGTTTGGGCTCTGTGTTCAGTGTGGGCTCTGTGTTCAGTGTGGCTTCTGTGTTCAGTGTGGGCTCTGTGTTCAGTGTTGGCTCTGTGTTTAATGTGGGCTCTGTTATCAGTGTGAGATCTGTGTTCAGTGTGGGCTGTGTTCAGTGTGGGCTCTGTGTTCACTCTGGGCTCTGTGTTCAGTGTCGGATCTGTGTTGTGTGTGGGCTCTGTGTTCAGGGTGGGCTCTGTGTTCAGTGTGAGCCCTGTGTTCAGGGTGGGCTCTGTGTTCAGAGTGGGCTCTGTGTTCAGTGTGGGTTTTGTATTCAGAGTGGGCTCTGTATTCAGTGTGGGATCTGGGTTCGGTGTGGACTCTATATTCAGTTTGGGCTCTGTGTTCAGTGTGGGGTCTGTTTTAGGTGTGGACTCTGTATTCAGTGTGGGCTCTGTGTTCAGTGTGGGCTCTGTGTTCAGTGTGGGCTCTGTGTTCAGTGTGGGCTCTGTTTTAAGTGTGGGCTCTGTATTTAGTGTGGGCTCTGTATTTAGTGTGGGCTCTGTATTTATTCTGGGCTCTGTGTTCAGTGTGGGCTCTGTGTTCAGTGTGGGCTCTGTGTTCAGTGTGGGCTCTGTGTTCAGTGTGGGCTCTGTGTTCAGTGTGGGCTCTGTGTTCAGTGTGGGCTCTGTGTTCAGTGTGGGCTCTGTGTTCGGAGTGAGCTCTGTGTTCAGTGTGGGCCCTTTGTTCAGTGTGGGCTCTGTGTTCAGTATGTGCTCATTGGTCGGTGTGGACTCTCTATTAAGTGTGGGCTCTGTGTTCAGTGTGGGCTCTGTGTTCGGTGTTGACTCTGTATTCAGTGTGGGCTCTGTTTTCTGTATGGGCTCTGTATTTAGTGTGGGCTCTGTGTTCAGTTTGGGCTCTGTGTTCGGTGTGGACTCTGGATTCAGTGTGGGTTCTGTGTTCAGTGTGGGCTCTGTGTTCAGTGTGGGCTCTGTGTTCAGTGTGGGCTCTGTGTTCAGTGTGGGCTCTGTGTTCAGTGTGGGCTCTGTGTTCAGTGTGGGCTCTGTGTTCAGTGTGGGCTCTGTATTCAGTGTGGGCTCTGTTTTCAGTGTGGGCTCTGTGTTCAGTTTGGGCTCTTTGTTCAGTGTGGGCTCTGTGTTCAGTGTGGGATCTGTGTTCACTCTGGGCTCTGTGTTCAGTGTCGGATCTGTGTTCAGTGTGGGCTCTGTGTTCAGTGAGGGCTCTGTGTTCAGTTTGGGCTCTGTGTTCAGTTTGGGCTCTGTGTTCAGTGTGGGCTCTGTGTTCAGTGTGGGCTCTGTGTTCAGTGTGGGCTCTGTGTTCTGTGTGGGCTCTGTGTTCAGTGTGGGCTCTGTGTTCAGTGTGGCTTCTGTGTTCAGTGTGCGCTCTGTGTTCAGTGTTGGCTCTGTGTTTAATGTGGGCTCTGTGTGCAGTGTGAGCTCTGTGTTCAGTGTGGGCTGTGTTAAGTGTGGGCTCTGTGTTCACTCTGGGCTCTGTGTTCAGTGTCGGATCTGTGTTCAGTGTCGGATCTGTGTTCAGTGTGGGCTCTGTATTCAATGTGGGCTCTGTATTCAATGTGAGCTCTGAGTCCAGTGTGGGCTCTGTGTTCAATGTGGGCTCTGTGTTCAGTGTGCGCTCTGTATTCAGTGTGGCCAAGTGTTCAGTGTGGCCAAGTGTTCAGTGTGAGCTCTGTGTTCAGTGTGGACTCTGCGTTCAGCGTGGTCTCTGTGTTCAGTGTGGGCTCTGTGTTCAGCGTGGGCTCTGTGTTCACTGAGGTCCCTGTGTTCAGTGTGGTCTCTGTGTTCAGTGTGGGCTCTGTGTTCAGTGTGGGCTCTGTGTTCAGGGTGGGCTCTGTGTTCAGAGTGGGCTCTGTGTTCAGTGTGGGTTTTGTATTCAGAGTGGGCTCTGTGTTCAGTGTGGGGTCTGTATTCAGTGTGGGCTCTGTGTTCACTGAGGGCTCTGTGTTCAGTGTGGAATCTGTGTTCAGTGTGGAATCTGTGTTCAGTGTGGGCTCTGTGTTCAGTGTGGGCTCTGTGTTCAGTGTGGAATCTGTGTTCAGTGTGGGCTCTGTGTTCAGTGTGGGCTCTGTGTTCAGTGTGGGCTCTGTGTTCAGTGTGGGCTCTGTGTTCAGTTTGGGCTCTGTGTTCAGTGTGGGATCTGTGTTCACTCTGGGCTCTGTGTTCAGTGAGGGCTCTGTGTTCAGTTTGGGCTCAGTGTTCAGTTTGGGCTCAGTGTTCAGTGTTGGCTCTGTGTTTAATGTGGGCTCTGTTATCAGTGTGAGCTCTGTGTTCAGTGTGGGCTGTGTTCAGTGTGGGATCTGTGTTCACTCTGGGCTCTGTGTTCAGTGTGGGCTCTGTGTTCAGTGTGGGCTCTGTGTTCAGAGTTGGCTCTGTGTTCAGGTTGGGCTCTGTGTTCAATGTGGGCTCTGTGTTCAGTGTGGGCTCTGTGTTCAGTGTGGGCTCTGTGTTCAGTGTGGGCTCTGTGTTCAGTGTGGGCTTTGTGTTGAGTGTGGGCTCTGTGTTCAGTGTGGGCTCTGTGTTCAGTGTGGGCTCTGTGTTCAGTGTGGGCTCTGTGTTCAGTGTGGGCTCTGTGTTCAGTGTGGACTCTGTGTTCAATATGGGCTCTGTGTTCAGTGTGCGCTCTGTATTCAGTGTGGGCTCTGTGTTCAGTGTGGCCAAGTGTTCAGTGTGAGCTCTGTGTTCAGTGTGGTCTCTGCGTTCAGTGTGGTCTCTGCGTTCAGTGTGGTCTCTGTGTTCAGTGTGGGCTCTGTGTTCAGCGTGGGCTCTGTGTTCACTGAGGTCCCTGTGTTCAGTGTGGTCTCTGTGTTCAGTGTGGTCTCTGTGTTCAGTGTGGTCTCTGTGTTCAGTGTGAGCCCTGTGTACTGTGTGGGCTCTGTGTTCAGGGTGGTCTCTGTGTTCAGAGTGGTCTCTGTGTTCAGTGTGGGTTTTGTATTCAGAGTGGGCTCTGTATTCAATGTGGGCTCTGTGTTCAGTGTCGGCTCTGTATTCAGTGTGGGCTCTGTGTTCAGTGTGGGCTCTGTGTTCAGTGTGGGCTCTGTGATCAGTGTGGGCTCTGTTTTCGGTGTGGACTCTGTATTCAGTGTGGGCACTTTGTTCAGTGTGGGCTCTCTGTTCAGTGTGGGCTCTCTGTTCAGTGTGGGCTCTGTGTTAAATGTGGGCTCTGTATTTAGTGTGGGCTTTGTATTTATTCTGTGCTCTGTGTTCAGTGTGGGCTCTGTGTTCGGTGTGGGCTCTGTGTTCGGAGTGAGCTCTGTGTTCAGTGTGGGCCCTGTGTTCAATGTGGGCTCTGTGTTCAGTATGTGCTCAGTGGTCAGTGTGGACTCTGTATTAAGTGTGGGCTCTGTGTTCAGTGTGGACTCTGTGTTCAATGTGGGCTCTTTGTTCAGTGTGCGCTCTGTATTCAGTGTGGGCTCTGTGTTCAGTGTGGGCTCTGTGTTCAGTGTGGGCTCTGTGTTCAGTGTGGGCTCTGTGTTCAGTGTTGGCTTTGTGTTGAGTGTGGGCTCTGTGTTCAGTGTGGACTCTGTGTTCAATGTGGGCTCTTTGTTCAGTGTGCGCTCTGTATTCAGTGTGGGCTCTGTGTTCAGTGTGGGCTCTGTGTTCAGTGTGAGCTCTGTGTTCAGTGTGGACTCTGCATTCAGTTTGGTCTCTGTGTTCAGTGTGGGCTCTGTGTTCAGTGTGGGCTCTGTGTTCAGCGTGGGCTCTGTGTTCAGTGTGGGCTCTGTGTTCAGTGTGGGCTCTGTGTTCAGGGTGGGCTCTGTGTTCAGGGTGGGCTCTGTGTTCAGGGTGGGCTCTGTGTTCAGCGTGGGCTCTGTGTTCAGTGTGGGCTCTGTGTTCAGTGTGGGCTCTGTGTTCAGGGTGGGCTCTGTGTTCAGGGTGGGCTCTGTGTTCAGGGTGGGCTCTGTGTTCAGAGTGGGCTCTGTGTTCAGTGTGGGTTTTGTATTCAGAGTGGGCTCTGTATTCAGTGTGGGATCTGGGTTCGGTGTGGACTCTATATTCAGTTTGGGCTCTCTGTTCAGTGTGGGCTCTGTTTTAAGTGTGGGCTCTGTATTTAGTGAGGGCTCTGTATTTAGTGTGGGCTCTGTATTTATTCTGGGCTCTGTGTTCAGTGTGGGCTCTGTGTTCAGTGTGGGCTCTGTGTTCAGTGTGGGCTCTGTGTTCGGAGTGAGCTCTGTGTTCAGTGTGGGCCCTGTGTTCAGTGTGGGCTCTGTGTTCAGTATGTGCTCATTGGTCGGTGTGGACTCTCTATTAAGTGTGGGATCTGTGTTCAGTGTGGGCTCTGTGTTCAGTGTGGGCTCTGTGTTCAGTGTGGGCTCTGTGTTCAGTGTGGGCTCTGTGTTCAGTGTGGGCTCTGTGTTTAGTGTGGGCTCTGTGTTCAGTGTGGGCTCTGTGTTCAGTTTGGGCTCTTTGTTCAGTGTGGGCTCTGTGTTCAGTGTGGGATCTGTGTTCACTCTGGGCTCTGTGTTCAGTGTCGGATCTGTGTTCAATGTGGGCTCTGTGTTCAGTGTGGGCTCTGTGTTCAGTGTGGGCTCTGTGTTCAGTGTGGGCTCTGTGTTCAGTGTGGGATCTGTGTTCACTCTGGGCTCTGTGTTCAGTGTCGGATCTGTGTTCAGTGTGGGCTCTGTGTTCAGTGTGGGCTCTGTGTTCAGTGTGGGCTCTGTGTTCAGTGTGGGCTCTGTGTTCAGTGTGGGCTCTGTGTTCAGTGAGGGCTCTGTGTTCAGTTTGGGCTCTGTGTTCAGTTTGGGCTCTGTGTTCAGTTTGGGCTCTGTGTTCAGTTTGGGCTCTGTGTTCAGTGTGGGCTCAGTGTTCAGTGTCGGCTCTGTGTTCAGTTTGGGCTCTGTGTTCAGTGTGGCTTCTGTGTTCAGTGTGCGCTCTGTGTTCAGTGCTGGCTCTGTGTTCAATGTGGGCTCTGTGTTCAGTGTGAGCTCTGTGTTCAGTGTGGGCTCTGTTTTCAGTGTGGGCTCTGTGTTCAGTTTGGGCTCTGTGTTCAGTGTGGGCTCTGTGTTCAGTGTGGGCTCTGTGTTCAGTGTGGGCTCTGTGTTCAGTGTGGGCTCTGTGTTCAGTGAGGGCTCTGTGTTCAGTGTGGGCTCTGTGTTCAGTGTGGGCTCTGTGTTCAGTGTGGGCTCTGTGTTCACTCTGGGCTCTGTGTTCAGTGTCGGATCTGTGTTCAGTGTGGGCTCTGTATTCAATGTGGGCTCTGTATTCAATGTGGGCTCTGTATTCAATGTGAGCTCTGAGTCCAGTGTGGGCTCTGTGTTCAGTGTGGGCTCTGTGTTCAGTGTGGGCTCTCTGTTCAGTGTGGACTCTGTGTTCAGTGTGGGCTTTGTGTTGAGTGTGGGCTCTGTGTTCAGTGTGGACTCTGTGTTCAGTGTCGGCTCTGTGTTCAGCGTGGGCTCTGTGTTCACTGAGGTCCCTGTGTTCAGTGTGGTCTCTGTGTTCAGTGTGGGCTCTGTGTTCAGTGTGGGCTCTGTGTTCAGTGTGGGCTCTGTGTTCAGGGTGGGCTCTGTGTTCAGAGTGTGCTCTGTGTTCAGTGTGGGTTTTGTATTCAGAGTGGGCTCTGTGTTCAATGTGGGCTCTGTGTTCAGTGTGGGCTCTGGGTTCGGTGTGGACTCTATATTCAGTGTGGGCACTTTGTTCAGTGTGGGCTGTCTGTTCAGTGTGGGCTCTGTGTTAAGTGTGGGCTCTGTATTTAGTGTGGGCTCTGCATTCAGTTTGGTCTCTGTGTTCAGTGTGGACTCCGTGTTCAGTGTGGGCTCCGTGTTCATTGTGAGCTCTGTGTTCAGCGTGGGCTCTGTGTTCAGTGTGAGCTCTGTGATCAGTGTGGACTCTGTGTTCAATGTGAGCTCTGTGTTCAGTGTGGGCTCTGTGTTCGGAGTGAGCTCTGTGTTCACTGCGGTCCCTGTGTTCAGTGTGGTCTCTGTGTTCAGTGTGGTCTCTGTGTTCAGTGTGGGCTCTGTGTTCAGTGTGAGCCCTGTGTTCAGTGTGGGCTCTGTGTTCAGTGTGGGCTCTATGTTCAGGGTGGGCTCTGTGTTCAGGGTGGGCTCTGTGTTCAGTGTGGGCTCTGTGTTCAGTGTGGGCTCTGTGTTCAGAGTGGGCTCTGTGTTCAGTGTGGGTTTTGTATTCAGAGTGGGCTCTGTATTCAGTGTGGGCTCTGTGTTCAGTGTGGGCTCTGTGTTCAGGGTGGGCTCTGTGTTCAGTGTGGGCTCTGTGTTCAGAGTGGGCTCTGTGTTCATTGTGGGCTCTGTGTTCATTGTGGGCACAGTGATCAGTGTGGACTCTGTGTTCAGTGTGGGCTCTGTGTTCAGTGTGAGCTCTGTATTTAGTGTGCGCTCTCTGTTCAGTGTGGGCTCTGTGTTCAGGGTGGGCTCTGTGTTCGGAGTCAGCTCTGTGTTCAGTGTGGGCTCGGTGTTCAGTGTGGGCTCGGTGTTCAGTGTGGGATCTGGGTTCGGTGTGGACTCTATATTCCGTGTGGGCTCTGTGTTCAGTGTGGGCTCTGTTTTCGTTGTGGACTCTGTATTCAGTGTGGGCACTTTGGTCAGTGTGGGCTCTCTGTTCAGTGTGGGCTCTCTGTTCAGTGTGGGCTCTGTGTTCAGTGTGGGCTCTGTGTTCAGTGTGGGCTCTGAATTCAGTGTGAGCTCTGTGTTCTGTGTGTGCTCTGTGTTCAGTGTGGGCACTGTGTTCAGTGTGGGCTCTGTGTTCAGTGTGGGCTCTGTGTTCAGTGTGGGCTCTGTGTTCAGTGATGGCACTGTGTTTAAAGTGGGCTCTGTGTTCAATGTGAGCTCTGTGTTCAGTGTGGGCTCTGTGTTCAGTGTGGGCTCTGTGTTCAGTGTGGGCTCTGTGTTCACTCAGGGCTCCGTGTTCAGTGTCGGATCTGTGTTCAGTGTGGTCTCTGTGTTCAGTGTAGTCTCTGTGTTCAGTGTGGTCTCTGTGTTCAGTGTGGTCTCTGTGTTCAGTGTGGTCTCTGTGTTCAGTGTGGGCTCTGTGTTCAATGTGGGCTCTGTATTCAATGTGAGCTCTGAGTCCAGTGTGGGCTCTGTGTTCAGTGTGGGCTCTGTGTTCAGTGTGGGCTCTGTGTTCAGTGTGGGCTGTCTGTTCAGTGTGGGCTCTGTGTTAAGTGTGGGCTCTGTATTTAGTGTGGGCTCTGTATTTATTCTGGGCTCTGTGTTCAGTGTGGGCTCTGTGTTCAGTGTGGGCTCTGTGTTCGGAGTGAGCTCTGTGTTCAGTGTGGGCCCTGTGTTAGGTGTGGACTCTGTATTCAGTGGGGGCTCTGTGTCCAGTGTGTGCTCTGTGTTCAGTGTGCGCTCTGTATTCAGTGTGGGCTCTGAGTTCAGTGTGGGATCTGTGTTCAGTGTGAGCTCTGTGTTCAGTGTGGACTCTGCATTCAGTTTGGTCTCTGTGTTCAGTGTGGACTCCGTGTTCAGTGTGGGCTCCGTGTTCATTGTGAGCTCTGTGTTCAGCGTGGGCTCTGTGTTCAGTGTGAGCTCTGTGATCAGTGTGGGCTCTGTGTTCAGTGTGAGCTCTGTGTTCAGTGTGGGCTCTGTGTTCAGTGTGAGCTCTGTGTTCACTGCGGTCCCTGTGTTCAGTGTGGTCTCTGTGTTCAGTGTGGTCTCTGTGTTCAGTGTGGTCTCTGTGTTCAGTGTGGTCTCTGTGTTCAGTGTGAGCCCTGTGTTCAGTGTGGGCTCTGTGTTCAGTGTGGGCTCTGTGTTCAGGGTGGGCTCTGTGTTCAGTGTGGGATCTGTGTTCAGTGTGGGCTCTGTGTTCAGAGTGGGCTCTGTGTTCAGTGTGGGTTTTGTGTTCAGTGTGGGCTCTGTATTCAGTGTGGGCTCTGTGTTCATTGTGGGCACAGTGATGAGTGTGGACTCTGTGTTCAGTGTGGGCTCTGTGTTCAGTGTGGGCTCTGTATTTAGTGTGCGCTCTCTGTTCAGTGTGGGCTCTGTGTTCAGGGTGGGCTCTGTGTTCGGAGTGAGCTCTGTGTTCAGTGTGGGCTCGGTGTTCAGTGTGGGCTCTGTGTTCAGTGTGGGATCTGGGTTCGGTGTGGACTCTATATTCCGTGTGGGCTCTGTGTTCAGTGTGAGCTCTGTTTTCGGTGTGGACTTTGTATTCAGTGTGGGCACTTTGGTCAGTGTGGGCTCTCTGTTCAGTGTGGGCTCTGAGTTCAGTGTGGGCTCTGAGTTCAGTGTGGGCTCTGTGTTCAGTTTGGGCTCTGTGTTCAGTGTGGGCTCTGTGTTCAGTGTGGGCTCTGTGTTCAGTGTGGGCTCTGTGTTCAGTGTGGGCTCTGTGTTCAGTGAGGGCTCTGTGTTCAGTGTGGGCTCTGTGTTCAGTGTGGGCTCTGTGTTCAGTGTGGGCTCTGTGTTCACTCTGGGCTCTGTGTTCAGTGTCGGATCTGTGTTCAGTGTGGGCTCTGTATTCAATGTGGGCTCTGTATTCAATGTGGGCTCTGTATTCAATGTGAGCTCTGAGTCCAGTGTGGGCTCTGTGTTCAGTGTGGGCTCTGTGTTCAGTGTGGGCTCTCTGTTCAGTGTGGACTCTGTGTTCAGTGTGGGCTTTGTGTTGAGTGTGGGCTCTGTGTTCAGTGTGGACTCTGTGTTCAGTGTCGGCTCTGTGTTCAGCGTGGGCTCTGTGTTCACTGAGGTCCCTGTGTTCAGTGTGGTCTCTGTGTTCAGTGTGGGCTCTGTGTTCAGTGTGGGCTCTGTGTTCAGTGTGGGCTCTGTGTTCAGGGTGGGCTCTGTGTTCAGAGTGTGCTCTGTGTTCAGTGTGGGTTTTGTATTCAGAGTGGGCTCTGTGTTCAATGTGGGCTCTGTGTTCAGTGTGGGCTCTGGGTTCGGTGTGGACTCTATATTCAGTGTGGGCACTTTGTTCAGTGTGGGCTGTCTGTTCAGTGTGGGCTCTGTGTTAAGTGTGGGCTCTGTATTTAGTGTGGGCTCTGCATTCAGTTTGGTCTCTGTGTTCAGTGTGGACTCCGTGTTCAGTGTGGGCTCCGTGTTCATTGTGAGCTCTGTGTTCAGCGTGGGCTCTGTGTTCAGTGTGAGCTCTGTGATCAGTGTGGACTCTGTGTTCAATGTGAGCTCTGTGTTCAGTGTGGGCTCTGTGTTCGGAGTGAGCTCTGTGTTCACTGCGGTCCCTGTGTTCAGTGTGGTCTCTGTGTTCAGTGTGGTCTCTGTGTTCAGTGTGGGCTCTGTGTTCAGTGTGAGCCCTGTGTTCAGTGTGGGCTCTGTGTTCAGTGTGGGCTCTATGTTCAGGGTGGGCTCTGTGTTCAGGGTGGGCTCTGTGTTCAGTGTGGGCTCTGTGTTCAGTGTGGGCTCTGTGTTCAGAGTGGGCTCTGTGTTCAGTGTGGGTTTTGTATTCAGAGTGGGCTCTGTATTCAGTGTGGGCTCTGTGTTCAGTGTGGGCTCTGTGTTCAGGGTGGGCTCTGTGTTCAGTGTGGGCTCTGTGTTCAGAGTGGGCTCTGTGTTCATTGTGGGCTCTGTGTTCATTGTGGGCACAGTGATCAGTGTGGACTCTGTGTTCAGTGTGGGCTCTGTGTTCAGTGTGAGCTCTGTATTTAGTGTGCGCTCTCTGTTCAGTGTGGGCTCTGTGTTCAGGGTGGGCTCTGTGTTCGGAGTCAGCTCTGTGTTCAGTGTGGGCTCGGTGTTCAGTGTGGGCTCGGTGTTCAGTGTGGGATCTGGGTTCGGTGTGGACTCTATATTCCGTGTGGGCTCTGTGTTCAGTGTGGGCTCTGTTTTCGTTGTGGACTCTGTATTCAGTGTGGGCACTTTGGTCAGTGTGGGCTCTCTGTTCAGTGTGGGCTCTCTGTTCAGTGTGGGCTCTGTGTTCAGTGTGGGCTCTGTGTTCAGTGTGGGCTCTGAATTCAGTGTGAGCTCTGTGTTCTGTGTGTGCTCTGTGTTCAGTGTGGGCACTGTGTTCAGTGTGGGCTCTGTGTTCAGTGTGGGCTCTGTGTTCAGTGTGGGCTCTGTGTTCAGTGATGGCACTGTGTTTAAAGTGGGCTCTGTGTTCAATGTGAGCTCTGTGTTCAGTGTGGGCTCTGTGTTCAGTGTGGGCTCTGTGTTCAGTGTGGGCTCTGTGTTCACTCAGGGCTCCGTGTTCAGTGTCGGATCTGTGTTCAGTGTGGTCTCTGTGTTCAGTGTAGTCTCTGTGTTCAGTGTGGTCTCTGTGTTCAGTGTGGTCTCTGTGTTCAGTGTGGTCTCTGTGTTCAGTGTGGGCTCTGTGTTCAATGTGGGCTCTGTATTCAATGTGAGCTCTGAGTCCAGTGTGGGCTCTGTGTTCAGTGTGGGCTCTGTGTTCAGTGTGGGCTCTGTGTTCAGTGTGGGCTGTCTGTTCAGTGTGGGCTCTGTGTTAAGTGTGGGCTCTGTATTTAGTGTGGGCTCTGTATTTATTCTGGGCTCTGTGTTCAGTGTGGGCTCTGTGTTCAGTGTGGGCTCTGTGTTCGGAGTGAGCTCTGTGTTCAGTGTGGGCCCTGTGTTAGGTGTGGACTCTGTATTCAGTGGGGGCTCTGTGTCCAGTGTGTGCTCTGTGTTCAGTGTGCGCTCTGTATTCAGTGTGGGCTCTGAGTTCAGTGTGGGATCTGTGTTCAGTGTGAGCTCTGTGTTCAGTGTGGACTCTGCATTCAGTTTGGTCTCTGTGTTCAGTGTGGACTCCGTGTTCAGTGTGGGCTCCGTGTTCATTGTGAGCTCTGTGTTCAGCGTGGGCTCTGTGTTCAGTGTGAGCTCTGTGATCAGTGTGGGCTCTGTGTTCAGTGTGAGCTCTGTGTTCAGTGTGGGCTCTGTGTTCAGTGTGAGCTCTGTGTTCACTGCGGTCCCTGTGTTCAGTGTGGTCTCTGTGTTCAGTGTGGTCTCTGTGTTCAGTGTGGTCTCTGTGTTCAGTGTGGTCTCTGTGTTCAGTGTGAGCCCTGTGTTCAGTGTGGGCTCTGTGTTCAGTGTGGGCTCTGTGTTCAGGGTGGGCTCTGTGTTCAGTGTGGGATCTGTGTTCAGTGTGGGCTCTGTGTTCAGAGTGGGCTCTGTGTTCAGTGTGGGTTTTGTGTTCAGTGTGGGCTCTGTATTCAGTGTGGGCTCTGTGTTCATTGTGGGCACAGTGATGAGTGTGGACTCTGTGTTCAGTGTGGGCTCTGTGTTCAGTGTGGGCTCTGTATTTAGTGTGCGCTCTCTGTTCAGTGTGGGCTCTGTGTTCAGGGTGGGCTCTGTGTTCGGAGTGAGCTCTGTGTTCAGTGTGGGCTCGGTGTTCAGTGTGGGCTCTGTGTTCAGTGTGGGATCTGGGTTCGGTGTGGACTCTATATTCCGTGTGGGCTCTGTGTTCAGTGTGAGCTCTGTTTTCGGTGTGGACTTTGTATTCAGTGTGGGCACTTTGGTCAGTGTGGGCTCTCTGTTCAGTGTGGGCTCTGAGTTCAGTGTGGGCTCTGAGTTCAGTGTGGGCTCTGAGTTCAGTGTGGGCTCTGTGTTCAGTGTGGGCTCTGTGTTCAGTGAGAGCTCTGTGTTCAGTATGGGCACTGTGTTCAGTGTGGGCTCTGTGTTCAGTGTGGGCTCTGTGTTCAGTGTGGGCTCTGTGTTCAGTGTGGGCTCTGTGTTCAGTGTGGGCTCTGTGTTCAGTGATGGCACTGTGTTTAAAGTGGGCTCTGTGTTCAGTGTGAGCTCTGTGTTCAGTGTGGGCTCTGTGTTCAGTGTGGGCTATGTGTTCACTCAGGGCTCCGTGTTCAGTGTCGGATCTGTGTTCAGTGTGGTCTCTGTGTTCAGTGTGGTCTCTGTGTTCAGTGTGGTCTCTGTGTTCAGTGTGGGCTCTGTGTTCAGCGTGGGCTCTGTGTTCACTGAGGTCCCTGTGTTCAGTGTGGTCTCTGTGTTCAGTGTGGGCTCTGTGTTCAGTGTGTGCTCTGTGTTCAGTGTGAGCCCTGTGTTCAGTGTGAGCCCTCTGTTCATTGTGGGCTCTGTGTTCAGTGTGAGCCCTGTGTTCAGTGTGAGCCCTCTGTTCATTGTGGGCTCTGTGTTCAGTGTGGGCTCTGTGTTCATTGTGGGCTCTGTGTTCAGTGTGGAATCTGTGTTCAGTGTGGGCTCTGTGTTCAGTGTGGGCTCTGTGTTCAGTGTGGGCTCTGTGTTCAGTGTGGGCTCTGTGTTCAGTGTGGGCTCTGTGTTCAGTGTGGGCTCTGTGTTCAGTGTGGGCTCTGTGTTCAGTGTGGGCTCTGTGTTCAGTGTGGAATCTGTGTTCAGTGTGGGCTCTGTGTTCAGTGTGGGCTCTGTTTTCAGTGTGGGCTCTGTGTTCAGTGTGGAATCTGTGTTCAGTGTGGGCTCTGTGTTCAGTGTGGGCTCTGTGTTCAGTGTGGAATCTGTGTTCAGTGTGGAATCTGTGTTCAGTGTGGAATCTGTGTTCAGTGTGGGCTCTGTGTTCAGTGTGGAATCTGTGTTCAGTGTGGGCTCTGTGTTCAGTGTTGGCTCTGTGTTTAATGTGGGCTCTGTATTCAGTGTGAGATCTGTGTTCAGTGTGGGCACTTTGGTCAGTGTGGGCTCTCTGTTCAGTGTGGGCTCTGTGTTCAGTGTGAGCTCTGTGTTCAGTGTGGGCACTTTGGTCAGTGTGGGCTCTCTGTTCAGTGTGGGCTCTGTGTTCAGTGTGGGCTCTGTATTCAGTGTGAGATCTGTGTTCTGTGTGTGCTCTGTGTTCAATATGGGCACTGTGTTCAGTGTGGGCTCTGTGTTCAGTGTGGGCTCTGTGTTCAGTGTGGGCTCTGTGTTCAGTGTGGGCTCTGTGTTCAGTGATAGCACTGTGTTTAAAGTGGGCTCTGTGTTCAGTGTGAGCTCTGTGTTCAGTGTGGGCTCTGTGTTCAGTGTGGGCTCTGTGTTCACTCAGGGCTCCGTGTTCAGTGTCGGATCTGTGTTCAGTGTGGTCTCTGTGTTCAGTGTGGTCTCTGTGTTCAGTGTGGTCTCTGTGTTCAGTGTGGTCTCTGTGTTCAGTGTGGTCTCTGTGTTCAGTGTGGTCTCTGTGTTCAGTGTGGTCTCTGTGTTCAGTGTGGTCTCTGTGTTCATTGTGGGCTCTGTGTTCAGTTTGGGTCTGTGTTCAATGTGGGCTCTGTATTCAATGTGAGCTCTGTGTTCAGTGTGGGCTCTGTGTTCAGTGTGGGCTCTGTGTTCAGTTTGGGCTCTGTGTTCAGTGTGGGCTTTGTGTTGAGTGTGGGCTCTGTGTTCAGTGTGGACTCTGTGTTCAATGTGGGCTCTGTGTTCAGTGTGCGCTCTGTATTCAATGTGGGCTCTGTGTTCAGTGTGGCCAAGTGTTCAGTGTGAGCTCTGTGTTCAGTGTGGACTCTGCGTTCAGTGTTGTCTCTGTGTTCAGTGTGGGCTCTGTTTTCTGTGTGGGCTCTGTGTTCAGTGTGTGCTCTGTGTTCAGTGTGTGCTCTGTGTTCAGTGTGGGCTCTGTATTCAGTATGGGCTCTGTGTTCATTGTGGGCTTTGTGTTGAGTGTGGGCTCTGTGTTCAGTGTCGACTCTGTGTTCAGTGTGGGCTCTGTGTTCAGTGTGGGCTCTGTGTTCAGTGTTTGCTTTGTGTTCAGTGTGCGCTCTGTATTCAGTGTGGGCTCTGTGTTCAGTGTGGGCTCTGTGTTCAGTGTGGTCTCTGTATTCAGTGTGCGCTCAGTATTCAGTGTGGGCTCTGTATTCAGTGTGGGCTCTGTGTACAGTGTGGGCTCTGTGTTCAGTGTGGGCTCTGTATTCAGTGTGGGCTCTGTGTTAAGTTTGGGCTCTGTGTTCAGTGTGGGATCTGTGTTCAGTGTGGGATCTGTGTTCAGTGTGGGATCTGTGTTGAGTGTGGGCTCTGTGTTCAGTGTTGGCTCTGTGTTTAATGTGGGCTCTGTGTTCAGTGTGAGCTCTGTGTTCAGTGTGGGCTCTGTGTTCAGTGTGGGCTCTGTGTTCACTCTGGGCTCTGTGTTCAGTGTCGGATCTGTGTTCAGTGTGGGCTCTGTGGTTAGTGTGGGCTCTGTGTTAAGTGTGGGCTCTGTGTTCAGAGTGGGCTCTGTGTTCAGTGTGGGCTCTGTGTTCAATGTGTGCTCTGTGTTCAATGTGTGCTCTGTGTTCAGTGTGGGCTCTGTGTTCAGTGTGTGCTCTGTATTCAGTGTGGGCTCTGTGTTCAGTGTGGGCTCTGTGTTCAGTGTGGGCTCTGTGTTCAGTGTGGGCTCTGTGTTCAGTGTGGGCTCTGTGTTCAGTGCGGGCTCTGTGTTCAGTGCGGGCTCTGTGTTCAGTGTGGGCTCTGTATTCAGTGCGAGCTCTGTGTTCAGGTTGGGCTCTGTGTTCAGTGTGGGCTCTGTGTTCAGTGTGGGCTCTGTGCTCAATGTGTGCTCTGTGTTCAGTGTGGGCTCTGTGTTCAGTGTGGGCTCTGTGTTCAGTGTGGGCTCTGTGTTCAGTGTGGTCTCTGTATTCAGTGTGCGCTCAGTATTCAGTGTGGGCTCTGTGTTCAGTGTGGGCTCTGTGATCAGTGTTGGCTCTGTGTTCAGTGTGGGCTCTGTGTTCAGTGTTGGAGCTGTTTTCAGTGTGGGCTCGCTGTTCAGTGTTGACTCTGTGTTTAATGTGGGCTCTGTGCTCAGTGTGAGCTCTGTGTTCACTGTGGGCTCTGTGTTCAGTGTGGGATCTGTGTTCACTCTGGGCTCTGTGTTCAGTGTCGGATCTGTGTTCACTGTGGGCTCTGTGTTCAGTGTCGGCTCTGTGTTCAGTTTGGGCTCTGTGTTCAGTGTGGGATCTGTGTTCAGTGTGCGCTCTGTGTTCAGTGTTGGCTCTGTGTTTAATGTGGGCTCTCTGTTCAGTGTGGGCTCTGTGTTAAGTGTGGGCTCTGTATTTAGTGTGGGCTCTCTATTTATTCTGGGCTCTGTGTTCAGTGTGGGCTCTGTGTTCCGTGTGGGCTCTGTGTTCGGAGTGAGCTCTGTGTTCAGTGTGGGCCCTGTGTTCAGTGTGGGCTCTGTGTTCAGTATGTGCTCAGTGGTCAGTGTGGACTCTGTATTAAGTGTGGGCTCTGTGTTCAGTTTGGGCTCTGTGTTCGGTGTGGACTCTGTATTCAGTGTGGGCTATGTTTTCTGTGTGGGCTCTGTATTTAGTGTGGGCTCTGTGTTCAGTGTGAGCTCTGTGTTCAGTGTGGGCTCTGTATTCAGTGTGGGCTCTGTATTCAGTGTGGGCTCTGTATTCAGTGTGGGCTCTGTGTTCATTGTGGGCTTTGTGTTGAGTGTGGGCTCTGTGTTCAGTGTCGACTCTGTGTTCATTGTGGGCTCTGTGTTCAGTGTGGGCTCTGTGTTCAGTGTTTGCTTTGTGTTCAGTGTGCGCTCTGTATTCAGTGTGTGCTCTGTATTCAGTGTGGGCTCTGTGTTCAGTGTTGGCTCTGTGTTCAGTGTGGGCTCTGTGTTCAGTGTGGGCTCTGTGTTCACTTTGGGCTCTGTGTTCAGTGTGGGCTCTGTGTTCAATATGGGCTCTGTGTTCAGTGTGGGATCTGTGTTAAGTGTGGGCTCTGTGTTCAGTGTTGGCTCTGTGTTTAATGTGGGCTCTGTGTTCAGTGTGAGCTCTGTGTTCAGTGTGGGCTCTGTGTACAGTATGGGCTCTGTGTTCAGTGTGCGCTCTGTGTTCAGTGTGGGCTCTGTGTTCAGTGTGGGCTCTGTGTTCAGGGTGGGCTCTGTGTTCAGTTTGGGCTCTGTGTTCAGTGTGGTCTCTGTTCAGTGCGGGCTCTGTGTTCAGTTTGGGCTCTGTGTTCAGTGTGGGCTCTGTATTCAGTGTGAGCTCTGTGTTCAGGTTGGGCTCTGTGCTCAATGTGGGCTCTGTGTTCAGTGTGGGCTCTGTGTTCAGTGTGGGCTCTGTGCTCAATGTGGGCTCTGTGCTCAATGTGGGCTCTGTGTTCAGTGTGGTCTCTGTATTCAGTGTGCGCTCAGTATTCAGTATGCGCTCAGTATTCAGTGTGGGCTCTGTGTTCAGTGTGGGCTCTGTGATCAGTGTTGGCTCTGTGTTCAGTGTGGGAGCTGTTTTCAGTGTGGGCTCGCTGTTCAGTGTTGACTCTGATTTAATGTGGGCTCTGTGCTCAGTGTGAGCTCTGTGTTCAGTGTGGGCTCTGTGTTCAGTGTGGTCTCTGTGTTCAGTGTGGTCTCTGTGTTCAGTGCGGGCTCTGTGTTCAGTGTGAGCTCTGTGTTCAGTGTGGGCTCTGTGTTCAGTTTGGGCTCTGTGTTCAGTGTGGGCTCTGTGTTCAGTGTGGGCTCTGTGTTCAGTTTGGGCTCTGTGTTCAGTGTGGGCTCTGTATTCAGTGTGCGCTCAGTATTCAGTGTGCGCTCAGTATTCAGTGTGGGCTCTGTGCTCAGTGTGAGCTCTGTGTTCAGTGTGGGCTCTGTGTTCAGTATGTGCTCAGTGGTCGGTGTGGACTCTGTATTCAGTGTGGGCTCTGTGTTCTGTGTGGGCTCTGTATTTAGTGCGGGCTCTGTGTTCAGTGTGTGCTCTGTGTTCAGTGTGGGCTCTGTCTTCGGGGTGGACTCTGTATTCAGTGCGGGTTCTGTGTTCAGTGCGGGTTCTGTGTTCAGTGCGGGCTCTGTGTTCAGTGCGGGCTCTGTGTTCAGTGTGGGCTCTGTGTTCAGTGTGGGCTCTGTGTTCAGTGTGGGCTCTGTGTTCAGTGTGGGCTCTGTGTTCAGTGTGGGCTCTGTATTCAGTGTGCGCTCTGTGTTCAGTGTGGGCTCTGTGTTCAGTGTGGGCTCTGTATTCAATGTGAGCTCTGAATTCAGTGTGGGCTCTGTGTTCAGTGTGGGCTCTGTGTTCAGTGTGGGCTCTGTGTTCACTGCGGTCCCTGTGTTCAGTGTGGGCTCTGTGTTCAGTGTGGGCTCTGTGTTCAGTGTGGGCTCTGTGTTCAGTGTGGGCTCTGTATTCAGTGAGGGCTCTGTGTTCAATGTGGGCTCTGTGTTCAGTGCGGACTCTGTGTTCAGTGTGTGCTCTGTGTTCAGTGTGGGCCCTGTGTTCAGTTTGGGCTCTGTATTTAGTGTGGGGTCTGTGTTCAGTGTGGGCTCTGTATTTAGTGCGGGTTCTGTGTTCAGTGTGGCCTCTGTGTTCAGTGTGGCCTCTGTGTTCAGGGTGGGCTCTGTGTTCGGAGTGAGCTCTGTGTTCAGTGTGGGCTCTGTGTTCAGTATGTGCTCAGTTGTCGGTGTGGACTCTGTATTCAGTGTGGGCTATGTGTTCTGTGTGGGCTCTGTATTTAGTGCGGGCTCTGTGTTCAGTGTGTGCTCTGTGTTCAGTGTGGGCTCTGTATTCAGTGTTGGCTCTGTGTTCAGTTTGGGCTCTGTGTTCAGGCTGGGCTCTGTGTTCGGATTGAGCTCGGTGTTCAGTGTGGGCTCGGTGTTCAGTGTGGGCTCTGTGTTCAGTGTGTGCTCTGGGTTCGGTGTGGACTCTATATTCAGTGTGGGCTCTGTGTTCAGTGTGGGCTCTGTTTTCGGTATGGACTCTGTATTCAGTGTGGGCACTTTGGTCAGTGTGGGCTCTCTGTTCAGTGTGGACTCTCTGTTCTGTGTGTGCTCTGTGTTCAGTGTGGGCACTGTGTTCAGTGTGGGCTCTGTGTTCAGTGTGGGCTCTGTATTCAGTGTGAGCTCTGTGTTCTGTGTGGGCTCTGTGTTCAGTGTGGGCTCTGTGTTCACTCAGGGCTCCGTGTTCAGTGTCGGATCTGTGTTCAGTGTGGTCTCTGTGTTCAATATGGGCTCTGTGTTCAGTGTGGGATCTGTGTTCAGTGTGGGCTCTGTGTTCAGTGTGGACTCTGTGTTCAGGGTGGGCTCTGTGTTCAGTTTGGGCTCTGTGTTCAGTGTGGGCCCTGTGTTCAATATGGGCTCTGTGTTCAGTGTGGGCTCTGTGTTCAGTGTGGGCTCTGTGTTCAGTGTGGGCTCTGTGTTCAATATGGGCTCTGTGTTCAGTGTGGGCTCTGTGTTCAGTGTGGGCTCTGTGTTCAATATGGGCTCTGTGTTCAGTGTGGGCTCTGTGTTCAATATGGGCTCTGTGTTCAGTGTGGGCTCTGTGTTCAGTGTGGGCTCTGTGTTCAATATGGGCTCTGTGTTCAGTGTGGGCTCTGTGTTCAGTGTGGGCTCTGTGTTCAGTGTGGGATCTGTGTTCAGTGTGGGCTCTGTGTTCAGTGTGGACTCTGTGTTCAGTGTGGGCTCTGTGTTCAGTGTGGGCTCTGTGTTCAGTGTGGGCTCTGTGTTCAGTGTGGGCTCTGTTTTCGGTGTGGACTCTGTATTCGGTGTGGGCACTTTGGTCAGTTTGGGCTCTCTGTTCAGTGTGGGCTCTGTGTTCAGTGTGGGCTCTGTGTTCAGTGTGGGCTCTGTGTTCAGTGTGGGCACTGTGTTCAGAGTGGGCACTGTGTTCAGAGTGGGCTCTGTGTTCAGAGTGGGCTCTGTGTTCAGAGTGGGCTCTGTGTTCAGAGTGGGCTCTGTGTTCAGAGTGGGCTCTGTGTTCAGAGTGGGCTCTGTGTTCAGAGTGGGCTCTGTGTTCAGAGTGGGCTCTGTGTTCAGAGTGGGCTCTGTGTTCAGAGTGGGCTCTGTGTTCAGAGTGGGCTCTGTGTTCAGAGTGGGCTCTGTGTTCAGAGTGGGCTCTGTGTTCAGAGTGGGCTCTGTGTTCAGAGTGGGCTCTGTGTTCAGAGTGGGCTCTGTGTTCAGAGTGGGCTCTGTGTTCAGAGTGGGCTCTGTGTTCAGAGTGGGCTCTGTGTTCAGAGTGGGCTCTGTGTTCAGAGTGGGCTCTGTGTTCAGAGTGGGCTCTGTGTTCAGAGTGGGCTCTGTGTTCAGAGTGGGCTCTGTGTTCAGAGTGGGCTCTGTGTTCAGAGTGGGCTCTGTGTTCAGAGTGGGCTCTGTGTTCAGAGTGGGCTCTGTGTTCAGAGTGGGCTCTGTGTTCAGAGTGGGCTCTGTGTTCAGAGTGGGCTCTGTGTTCAGAGTGGGCTCTGTGTTCAGAGTGGGCTCTGTGTTCAGAGTGGGCTCTGTGTTCAGAGTGGGCTCTGTGTTCAGAGTGGGCTCTGTGTTCAGAGTGGGCTCTGTGTTCAGAGTGGGCTCTGTGTTCAGAGTGGGCTCTGTGTTCAGAGTGGGCTCTGTGTTCAGAGTGGGCTCTGTGTTCAGAGTGGGCTCTGTGTTCAGAGTGGGCTCTGTGTTCAGAGTGGGCTCTGTGTTCAGAGTTGGGCTCTGTGTTCAGAGTGGGCTCTGTGTTCAGAGTGGGCTCTGTGTTCAGAGTGGGCTCTGTGTTCAGAGTGGGCTCTGTGTTCAGAGTGGGCTCTGTGTTCAGAGTGG
>JANJGN010001561.1:0-127739 GCA_026770705.1 Isurus oxyrinchus
ACCCAAATAAATACCCATTAACCACACTAACAGAGCAATCCACCCAAATAAATACCGTATTAACCCCACTAACAGAGCAATCCGACCCAAATAAATACCCCATTAACCCCAATAACAGACCAATCTAACCCAAATAAATACCTCATTAACCCCACTAACACAGCAATCTGACCCAAATAAATACCCCATTAACCCCACTTAAAGAGCAATCCACCCAAATAAATACCGCATTAACCCCATTAACCGAGCAATCCGACCCAAATAAATACCCCATTAAACCCACTAACAGAGCAATCCGACCAAAATAAATACCCCATTAACACCACTAACAAAGCTGTCCACCCAAATAAATACCCCATTAACCCCATTAACAGAGCAATCTGAAGCAAATAAATACCCCATTAACCCCACTAACAGAGCTGTCCACCCAAATAAATACCCCATTAACCTCATTAACAGAGCAATCCGACCCAAATAAATACCCCATTAACCACACTAATAGAGCTGTCCACCCAAATAAATACCCCATTAACCCCACTAACAGAGCAATCCGACGCAACTAAATGCCCCATTAACCCCACTAACACAGCAATCCGACCCAAATAAATACCCCATTAACCCCACTAACTGAGCTATCCGACCCAAATAAATACCCCATTAACCCCACTAACAGAGCAATCTGACCCAAATAAATACCCCATTAACTCAACTAACAGATCAATCCACCCAAATAAATACCCCATTAACTCCAATAAGAGCAATCTGACCCAAATAAATACCCCATTAACCCCACTAACAGAGCAATCTGACCCAAATAAATACCCCATTAACCCCACTAACACAGCAATCTGACCCAAATAAATACCCGATTAACCCCACTAACAGAGCAATCTGACCCAAATAAATACCCCATTAACCCCACTAACAGAGCAATCTGACCCAAATAAATACCCCATTTTCCCCACTAACAGAGCAATCCAAACCAAATAAATACCCCATTAACCCCACTAACAGAGCAAACCAACCCAAATAAATACCCCATTAACCCAACTAACACAGCAATCCGAAACAAATAAATACCCCATTTAACCCAACTAACAGAGCAATCCAAGCAAATAAATACCCCATTAACCGCACTAACAGAGCAATCCGACCCAAATAAATATCCCATTAACCCCACTAACACAGCAATCTGACCCACATAAATACCCCATTAACCCCGCTAACAGAACAATCCGACGCAAATAAATACCCCATTAACCCCACTAACAGAGCAATCCAACCCAAATAAATACCCCATTAACCCCACTAACAGAGCAATCCACCCAAATAAATATCCCATTAACCCCACTAACAGAGCAATCCAACCCAAATAAATACCCCATTAACCCCATTAACAGAGCAATCCGACCCAAATAAATACCCCATTAACCCCACTAACACAGCAATCCGACACAAATAAATACCCCATTAACCCCAATAACAGACCAATCTGACCCAAATAAATACCCCATTAACCCCACTAAAACAGCAATCTGACCCAAATGAATACCCCATTAACCCCACTAACACAGCAATACGACCCAAATAAATACCCCATTAACCCCACTAACACTGCAATCTGACCCAAATAAATACCCCATTAATCCCATTAACCGAGCAATCCGACCCAAATAAATACCCCATTAAACCCACTTACAGAGCAATCTGAACCAAATAAATACCCCATTAACCCCATTAACAGAGCAATCCAACCCGAATAAACACACCATTAACCCCACTAACAGAGCAATCCAACCCAAATAAACACCCCATTAACCCCACTAACAGAGCTATCCACCGAAATAAACACTCCTTTAACCCCAATAATAGAGCAATCTGACCCAAATAAATACCCCATTAACCCCAATAATAGAGCAATCTGACCCAAATAAATACCCATTTACCACACTAACAGAGCAATCCACCCAAATAAATACCCTATTAACCCCACTGACAGAGCAATCCGACCCAAATAAATACCCCATTAACCCCTATAACAGACCAATCTAACCCAAATAAATACCTCATTAACCCCACTAACACAGCAATCTGACCCAAATAAATACCCCATTAACCCCACTTACAGAGCAATCCACCCAAATAAATACCGCATTAACCCCATTAACCGAGCAATCCGACCCAAATAAATACCCCATTAAACCCACTAACAGAGCAATCCGACCAAAATAAATACCCCATTAACACCACTAACAAAGCTGTCCACCCAAATAAATACCCCATTAACCCCATTAACAGAGCAATCTGAAGCAAATAAATACCCCATTAACCCCACTAACAGAGCTGTCCACCCAAATAAATACCCCATTAACCTCACTAACAGAGCAATCCGACCCAAATAAATACCCCATTAACCCCACTAACAGAGCTGTCCACCCAAATAAATACCCCATTAACCCCACTAACAGAGCAATCCGACGCAACTAAATACCCCATTAACCCCACTAACACAGCAATCCGACCCAAATAAATACCCCATTAACCCCACTAACTGAGCCATCCGAACCAAATAAATACCCCATTAACCCCACTAACAAAGCAATCTGACCCAAATAAATACCCCATTAACTCAACTAACAGATATATCCACCCAAATAAATACCCCATTAACCCCAATAAGAGCAATCTGACCCAAATAAATACCCCATTAACCCCACTAACAGAGCAATCTGACCCAAATAAATACCCCATTAACCCCACTAACACAGCAATCTGACCCAAATAAATACCCGATTAACCCCACTAACAAAGCAATCTGACCCAAATAAATACCCCATTAACCCCACTAACAGAGCAATCTGACCCAAATAAATACCCCATTTTCCCCACTAACAGAGCAATCCAAACCAAATAAATACCCCATTAACCCCACTAACAGAGCAAACCAACCCAAATAAATACCCCATTAACCCAACTAACACAGCAATCCGAAACAAATAAATACCCCATTTATCCCAACTAACAGAGCAATCCAAGCAAATAAATACCCCATTAACCGCACTAACAGAGCAATCCGACCCAAATAAATATCCCATTAACCCCACTAACACAGCAATCTGACCCACATAAATACCCCATTAACCCCGCTAACAGAACAATCCGACGCAAATAAATACCCCATTAACCCCACTAACAGAGCAATCCAACCCAAATAAATACCCCATTAACCCCACTAACAGAGCAATCCACCCAAATAAATATCCCATTAACCCCACTAACAGAGCAATCCAACCCAAATAAATACCCCATTAACCCCATTAACAGAGCAATCCGACCCAAATAAATACCCCATTAACCTCATTAACAGAGCATTCCAACCAAAATAAATACCCCATTAACCCCACTAACACAGCTGGCCACCCAAATAAAAACCCCATTAACCCCACTAACAGAGCAATCCAACCCAAATAAATACCCCATTAACCTCATTAACAGAGCATTCCAACCAAAATAAATACCCCATTAACCCCACTAACAGAGCAATCAGACCCAAATAAATACCCCATTACCCCACAAACAGAGCAATCTGACCCACATAAATACCCCATTAACCCCACTAACAAAGCAATCTGACTGGTGGGACAGCGCCAGGTACCAACACACTGATTGAAAACCAGTTGGAAGGGAGGCGTTATGCAGTGCAATGTGGTGCGGCACCAGCTGCCTGGTCCTGTCCGAAGGTTCAGTCTACCAGAGCCCACCAACCCAGAAGAGGCAAGCAATACACCAGAGAAATGAGAAGGGCCCAGAGTCACTGAGAATATTGGTTATCTGTGGGTTTCCATTTGATCAGCTACACTGTCAACACCTTTTCAAAAGAACGTTTTTATAGTGCATATCACGTTAACTGTCTTATATTATTGCAACTACATTACACTCCCAACGCACGGACCCGCATTACTGTCCCAGCGCACAGACCCGTATTACACTCCCAGCGCACGGACCCGTATTACACTCCCAGCGCACAGACCCGTATTACTCTCCAGCGCACGGACCCGCATTACGCTCCCAGCGCACGGACCCGCATTACTGTCCCAGCGCACGGACCCGTATTACACTCCCAGCGCACAGACCCGTATTAATTTCGCATTCCCAGTATACAGAACTGTATTACACTTCAGTTTACAGACTAGCTTTCCATTCTCAGTACACAGGCGTGTATTTGGCCCCCATTATCCAGCTACTGCACATTGCTCTTTTACATAATGTTAACATTTCCAGTCACCCACCTGTAATGGCAAATGAGAGTGATGAATTATTGTAGCAGTGAGATCATAATCCCTCAGTAATGAGCTCATCAATACAAAACACATCACAATGTAAATATCTTAGCAACCAACAACAGGCTAATCGTTAAAAGCTAACAGAGCAATCCACCCAAATAAATACCCCATTAACCCCACTAACAGAGCAATCTGACCCAAATAAATACCCCATTGACCACACTAACTGAGCAATCCGGCCCAAATAAATACCCTATTAAACCCACTAACAGAGCAATCCAACACAAATAAATACCCCATTAACCCCACTAACAGAGCAATCCGACACAAATAAATACCCCATTAACCCCACTAACAGAGCAATCCAACCCAAATAAATACCCCATTAACCCCACTAGTACAGCAAAACAACCCAAATAAATACCCCATTAATCCCACTAACAGAGCAATCTGATCCAAATAAATACCCCATTAACCCCACTAACAGTGCAATCCGACCCAAATAAATACCCCATTAACCCCACTAACAGAGCAATCCAACCCAAATAAATACCCCATTAACCCCACTAACAGAGCAATCCAACCCAAATAAATACCCCATTCACCCCACTAACAGAGCAATCTGACCCAAATAAATACCCCATTAACCCCACTAACAGAGCGATCTGATCCAAATAAATACCCCATTAACCCCACTAACAGTGCAATCCGACCCAAATAAATACCCCATTAACCCCACTAACAGTGCAATCCGACCCAAATAAATACCCCATTAACCCACTAACAGAGCAATCCAACCCAAATAAATACCCCATTAACCCCAAAAACAAAGCCATCCAAGCCAAATAAATACCCCATTAACCAGACTAACAGAGCAATCTGACCCAAATAAATACCCCATTAACCCCACTAACAGACCAATCTGACCCAAATAAATACTCCATTAACCCCACTAACACAGCAATCTAACCCAAATACCCCATTAACCCCAATAACAGACCAATCTGACCCAAATAAATACCCCATTAACACCACTAACACAGCAATCTAACCCAAATACCGCATTAACCCCACTAACAGACCAATCTGACCCGAATAAATACCCCATTAACCCCACTAACACAGCAATCTGACCCAAATACCCCATTAACCCCACTAACAGAGCAATCCGACCCAAATAAATACCCCATTAACCCCACTAACACAGCAATCTGACTGGTGGGACAGCGCCAGGTACCAACACTCTGATTGAAAACCAGTTGGAAGGGAGGCGTTATGCAGTGCAATGTGGTGCGGCACCAGCTGCCTGGTCCTGTCCGAAGGTTCAGTCTACCAGAGCCCACCAACCCAGAAGAGGCAAGCAATACACCAGAGAAATGAGAAGGGCCCAGAGTCACTGAGAATATTGGTTATCTGTGGGTTTCCATTTGATCAATTCCACTGTCAACACCTTTTCAAAAGAACTTTTTTATAGTACATATCACCTTAACTGTGTTATATTATTGAAACCATATTACACTCCCAGCATATAGACGCATATTCCTTTTGCACTCCCAGCATACAGACCAGTATTAGTTTTGCTTTCCCAGTATACAATTCCAAATTACACCCCCAGCATAAAGACCCATAATAGTTCTGCTTTCCCAGCATACAAACCCGTATTACGCACCCAGCACACAGACCCGTATTACACTCTGATTATACAGATCCGTATTCGCATTACACTCCCAGCGCACGGACCCACTTTACGCTTCCAGCGCACGGACCCGCAAAACGCTCCCAGCGGACGGACCCGCATTACGCTCCAGCGCACGGACCCGCATTACGCTCCCAGCGCTCGGACCCGCATTACACTCCCAGCGCACAGACTCGCATTACGCTCCCAGCAAACGGACCCGCATTACTCTCCAGCGCACGGACCCGCATTACGCTCCCAGCGCACGGACCCGCATTACTGTCCCAGCGCACGGACCCGTATTACACTCCCAGCGCACAGACCCGTATTAATTTCGCATTCCCAGTATACAGAACTGTATTACACTTCAGTTTACAGACTAGCTTTCCATTCTCAGTATACAGGCGTGTATTTGGCCCCCATTATCCAGCTACTGCACATTGCTCTTTTACATAATGTTAACATTTCCAGTCACCCACCTGTAATGGCAAATGAGAGTGATGAATTATTGTAGCAGTGAGATCATAATCCCTCAGTAATGAGCTCATCAATACAAAACGCATCACAATGTAAATATCTTAGCAACCAACAACAGGCTAATCGTCAAAAGCTAACAGAGCAATCCACCCAAATAAATACCCCATTAACCCCACTAACAGAGGAATCCAACCCAAATAAATACCCCATTAAGAGAGCAATCCAACCCAAATAAATACCCCATTAACAGAGCAATCCAACCCAAATAAATACCCCATTGACAGAGCAATGCGACCCAAATAAATACCCCATTAACCCCACTAACAGAGCAATCTGACCCAAATAAATACCCCATTAACCCCACTAACAGAGCAATCTGACCCAAATAAATACCCCATTACCCCACTAACAGAGCAATCTGACCCACATAACTACCCCATTAACAGAGCAATCCAACCCAAATAAATACCCCATTAACAGAGCAATCCAACCCAAATAAATACCCCATTGACAGAGCAATGCGACCCAAATAAATACCCCATTAACCCCACTAACACAGCAATCTGACCCAAATAAATACCCCATTAACCCCACTAACACAGCAATCCGACCCAAATAAATAGCCCATTAACCCCACTAACACAGCAATTTGGCCCAAATAAATACCCCATTAACCCCAATAACAGAGCAATCCGACCCAAATAAATACCCCATTAACCCCACTAACAGAGCAATCTGACTCAAATAAATACCCCATTAAATATTTTAATTTAATCCTTAAAATCTCCAAAAGTGGCAGTGGCCTCTCCACTTCTGACTCAGTGCACATTCCTTCTCATAATAAAATTGCAAAATCGTTGTGACAGCCTGGCCAAGTTTCCCTTTGGGAAACTTTGGGATTTAGTCAGCCTGGCAATTCCCACCTGCCATATCATAACCAAAGACGACTGTGGGGTGAAACGATGCTTCAGTTGTACAGAACTCTGGTCAGAGTCCATCGAGAGTAACTGTGCTCAGTTGTGGGCACTGCACCTCAGGAAGGATATATTGGCTTTAGAGGGGGAGTCATGCAGATTTGTCAGAATGAAACTGGGGCTTAGAGTTACACTATCAGGACTGTGTTCATATTCCCCTGAGTTTAAGGCAATGTGGTGATCTGATCAAGGTGTTTAAAATGATAATTGGATTCAACATGGCAGATAGGGAAAAACTATTTCTTCTGCTGATAGGGAATGTCAGAGCTAGTTCGAAGGACTAAGTTGACCCAAAGACTTGCTTCTATGTTCCCACATAGGTATTCCAGTAATATACATTACAGAGGCTCAGCCTGTGTTCTCGCTGCCCAATACCACAGTATTCACAGATTCAGGTTGGGAATTCACTCCAGAATAAACATTTCTCCGTTTAGTAGTCTTGATACCTACCTGTTCCCTGTGTGCCCTGTGTGTGGCTGCAGGTGGCTGTGCTGTTGACAGTTGTCCTCAATGCCACATCTGGCTGAGTTCTCCTGGTTTGCGCCAACACCTCCTGCTCCACTGTAACGGCAGTGGCAATGGGTGGGTCCGATGAGGGTGGTATGATTGTCTGAGTGGATACGTCCACCTTACTTCCGTCCTGTGCAGTTGGAATCCTCGGTTCCAGCTTGACTTCAGAGGGGTAGTCGAACAAGGGCAGGAAGGTGGGGTAAAAGGCTGGAATGGGCATGGGAAGGGGTGGGTATGGCGGCCCCTGGCCAGCGGGCTGACAGGCAACAGGACAGGGCACGTCCGGAGAGTCGTGGTGGGTTGGGGGAGGAGCTGGTTGCGGTCCTTCTCCTGACCTGTGTCTCTCTTCAGTACCGAGGAGGGGTCCCCCGGACGAGGTGGGGGTGTTATCCGGAAGAGCTCCGGGGCCAGCTGGCCGCGTGGGGGAAAGGGTTACCCGGATGCGTGAAAGGACAGTCCTGGCGGAAGAGGAATCGCGGGGATCTGGAGGGCTGGAGTGGGGCTTCTGTTCTGTGGGGGTGCCAGGACAGGGCGGTTCACCCGTATCTGCCAGCGCGTGTCCGGGAACGCTGCTTCCGCCGGCGAGCTGCTCCCTCTGCTCTGGGCCACTTTGCGGGCGCCGCTCCTGCGTCTCGCGGAACGTGGGGCTCGGCGGCTGGGCCAGCTCACCTCTCACTGCCCTGGCAGAGGTGGGAGAGTCCTCACTGGATCGGTTGATGGCCCCCCGCCGTCGACTGGCTATCCCCTCGGGGAGCGGAGTGCTGACCTGAGGACCGGGGGAAGGGGGCTTCCTGCGTGAGGAGAAGGTGATGGCGACGATGGGCTTCACAGGCTGTGACGGGGGGGACTGGATGCAGTCACTCACGGGGGAGTCCCGATCCATGGCTTTCAGCTGCTGGTCCATGTCCCTGCGCAGGGGGGTCCGCAGCTGCACGGTGGTGTCAAACGGATTGTCAGAGAGTTTCTGGAGCTGGTTGGAGAGCTGGGATCGTGCTACGTTGACAGATTGGAATGCTGCAGATGGGATGGTGGGCGGCTCAATCTCTGAGGCGGTGTCTACCGACGAAGCAAGATCTGACGGCAGTGATATATCCTCCGCATCCAGCGAACAGTCATCCTGCCAAAGACACAAAGGTTATTTTCATCTGCTCTTTCATTTGAGGCTGGAATGCACTCCCTGAGAATGTGATGGAAGGAGATTCGATCGTGGTCTGTGAAAGAGAATTGTATCATTAGCTGAAAGGATAAGAGCTTTTTTTCAGGTTGGATAATGGAGTGCCACGAGGATCAGTCCTTGGACCTCAATTATTTACTATCTATATTAATGACCTGGCGGGGGCGGGGTGGGGTGGGGGGGGGCAGAGTGTAATGTATCCAAATTTCCTGACGATACAAAAATAGATGGGAGAGCATGTTGTGATGAGGACAGAAGGAGCTCATGTCGTTTCCAGCAGCCAGTGTCAACATCAAATACTGTGACAACTGGAATATTAGGGGGTTAGATACAGGGAAGAGCTCCCTCTACACATTCCCCATTAAACACTCCCAGGACAGGTCCAGCACGGGGTTAGATACAGAATAAAGCTCCCTCTACACTGTCCCCATCACACACTCCCAGGACAGGTACAGCACGGGGTTAGATACAGAGTAAAGCTCTTTCTACACTGTCCCCATCAAACACTCCCAGGACATGTACAGCACGGAGTTAGATACAGAGTAAATCTCCCTCTACACTGTCCCCATCAAACACTCCCAGGACAGGTACAGCACAGGGTTAGATAAAGAGGAAAGCTCCCTCTACACTGTCCCCATCAAACACTCCCAGGTCAGGTACAGCACGGAGTTAGATACATAGTAAAGTTCCCTCTATTCTGTCCCCATCAAACACTCCCAGGGCAGGTACAGCACGGGGTTAGATACAGAGTAAAGTTCCCTCTACACAATCCCCATCAAACACTCCCAGGGCAGGTACAGCACGTGGTTAGTTACAGAGTAAAGCTCCCTCGACACTGTCCCCATCAAACACTCCCAGGACAGCTACAGCACGTGGTTAGTTACAGAGTAAAGCTCCCTCTATTCTGTCCCCATCAAACACTCCCAGGACAGGTACAGCACAGGGTTAGATACAGAATAAAGCTCCCTCTATTCTGTCCCCATCAAACACTCCCAGGACAGGTACAGCACGGGGTTAGATACAGAGTAAAGCTCCCTCTAGACTGTCCCCATCAAACACTCCTAGGACAGGTACAGCACGGGGTTAGATACAGGGAAGAGCTCCCTCTACACATTCCCCATTAAACAGTCCCAGGACAGGTCCAGCACGGGGTTAGATACAGAGTAAATCTCCCTCTACACTGTCCCCATCAAACACTCCCAGGACAGGTACAGCACAGGGTTAGATAAAGAGGAAAGCTCCCTCTACACTGTCCCCATCAAACACTCCCAGGGCTGGTACAGCACGGAGTTAGATACATAGTAAAGTTCCCTCTATTCTGTCCCCATCAAACACTCCCAGGGCAGGTACAGCACGGGGTTAGATACAGAGTAAAGTTCCCTCTACACAATCCCCATCAAACACTCCCAGGGCAGGTACAGCACAGAGTTAGATACAGAGTAAAGCTCCCTCGACACTGTCCCCATCAAACACTCCCAGGACAGCTACAGCACGTGGTTAGTTACAGAGTAAAGCTCCCTCTATTCTGTCCCCATCAAACACTCCCAGGACAGGTACAGCACGGGGTTAGATACAGAGTAAAGCTCCCTCTAGACTGTCCCCATCAAACACTCCTAGGACAGGTACAGCACGGGGTTAGATACAGAATAAAGCTCCTTCTACACTGTCCCCATTAAACACTCCCAGGACAGGTACAGCACAGGGTAAAATACAGAGTAAAGCTCCCTCTGCACTGTCCCCATCAAACACTCCCAGGACAGGGACAGCACGGGGTTAGATACAGAGTAAAGTTCCCTCTACACTGTCCCCATCAAACACTCCCAGGGCTGGTACAGCACGGAGTTAGATACATAGTAAAGTTCCCTCTATTCTGTCCCCATCAAACACTCCCAGGGCAGGTACAGCACGGGTTTAGATACAGAGTAAAGTTCCCTCTACACAATCCCCATCAAACACTCCCAGGGCAGGTACAGCACAGAGTTAGATACAGAGTAAAGCTCCCTCGACACTGTCCCCATCAAACACTCCCAGGACAGCTACAGCACGTGGTTAGTTACAGAGTAAAGCTCCCTCTAATCTGTCCCCATCAAACACTCCCAGGACAGGTACAGCACGGGGTTAGATACAGAGTAAAGCTCCCTCTAGACTGTCCCCATCAAACACTCCTAGGACAGGTACAGCACGGGGTTAGATACAGAATAAAGCTCCTTCTACACTGTCCCCATTAAACACTCCCAGGACAGGTACAGCACAGGGTAAAATACAGAGTAAAGCTCCCTCTGCACTGTCCCCATCAAACACTCCCAGGACAGGGACAGCACGGGGTTAGATACAGAGTAAAGTTCCCTCTACACTGTCCCCATCAAACACTCCCAGGACAGGTAAAGCACGGGGTTAGATACAGAGTAAAGCTCCCTCTACACTGTCCCCATCAAACACTCCCAGGACAGGTACAGCACGGGGTTAGATACAGAATAAAGCTCCCTTTACTCAATCCCCATCAAACACTCCCAGGACAGGTGCAGCACCGGTTTAGATACAGAGTAAAGCTCCCTGTCCACCGTCCCCATCAAACACTCCCAGGGTAGGTACAGCACGGGATTAGATACAGAGTAAATCTCCCTCTACAGTGTCCCCATCAAACACTCCCAGGACAGGTACAGCACAGGGATAGATACAGAGTAAAGCTCCCTCTACACTGTCCCCATCAAAAATACCCAGGACAGGTACAGCACGGGGTTAGATACAGAGTAAAGCTCCCTCTACACTGTCCCCATCAAACACTCCCAGGACAGGTACAGCACAGGTCAGAACAGGCCAACATCAGATAACAAACCAGGTCTACAGACAAAAGCACTTTCTCAACCATACCTGAGGGTGGATGAAATTTTTGGATGTTTGAAGTAATTCGGCTTTGATTTCCTCAATCTTCCTCCTGTCCTCTTCATCCAGGATTGTGAGTGGGTCAGGAGGCTGCATTAACAGCTTCATCTGTTCCTCATCTAGATCAAAGGGTTAGGTGGTTAGATTCTGCTCACTGTGGCTCTCAGTACCTCAGAGACTGAGTACACTGTGACTCTTGGATACAGCATCTGGCCACTTTGTTACTCTGACACTGGCGGCTGAGAGGCCCCACTTTTTGCACCCCTGTCATTTCTCGTGTTCCCACACACTGAGGTGGCGAGTATGGTATTTTTCACATTGTGAGTTAAGGGATGCTCCAGCAGAGCAGCAGGACAGTTGCCTCATCAGTTTTCTCTCCATGTTTTTAGTTTGATTCAATCCTCTGTTCACTCACCATTGTCTGTCAATGTTCCTCTTTTAGAAATCAACCTCCTTTAACTGTCCCATCAAAAACTCCCAGGACAGGTACAGCACGGGGTTAGATACAGAGTAAAGCTCCCTCTACACCGTCCCCATCAAACACTCCCAGGACAGGTACAGCACGGGGTTAGATACAGAGTAAATCTCCCTCTACACTGTCCCCATCAAACACTCCCAGGACAGGGATAGCACGTGGTTAGATACAGAGTAAAGCTCCCTCTACGCTGTCCCCATCAAACACTCCCAGGACAGGTACAGCACGGGGTTAGATACAGAGTAAAGCTCCCTCTACACTGTCCCCATCAAACACTCCCAGGACAGGTACAGGAAGGGGTTAGATACAGAGTAAATCTCCCTCTACACTGTCCCCATCAAACACTCCCAGGACAGGTACAGCACGGGGTTAGATACAGAGAAAAGCTCCCTCTACACTGTCCCCATCAAACACTCCCAGGACAGGTACAGCACGGGGTTAGATACAGAGTAAATCTCCCTCTCCACTGTCCCCATCAAACACTCCCAGGACAGGTACAGCATGAGGTTAGATACAGAGTAAAGCTCCCTCTACACTGTCCCCATCAAACACTCCCAGGACAGGTACAGCACGAGGTTAGATACAGAGTAAAACTCCCTCTACACTGTCCCCATCAAACACTCCCAAGACAGGTACAGCACAGGGTTAGATAAAGAGTAAAGCTCCCTCTACGCTCTCCCCATCAAACACTCCCAGGTCAGGTACAGCACGGGGTTAGATACAGAGTAAAGCTCCCTCTACACTGTCCCCATCAAACACTCCCAGGACAGGTACAGCACAGGGTTAGATACAGAGTAAAGCTCCCTCTGCACTGTCCCCATCAAACATTCCCAGGACAGGTACAGCACAGGGTTGGATACAGAGTAAAGCTCCCTCTACACTGTCCCCATCACACACTCCCAGGACAGGTACAGCACGGGGTTAGATACAGAGTAAAGCTCTTTCTACACTGTCCCCATCAAACACTCCCAGGACAGGTACAGCACGGGGTTAGATACAGAGTAAAGCTCCCTCTACACTGTCCCCATCAAACACTCCCAGGACAGGTACAGCATGGGGTTAGATACAGAGTAAAGCTCCCTCTACACTGTCCCCATCAAACACTCCCAGGACAGGTACAGCACGGGGTTAGATACAGAGTAAAGCTCCCTCTACACTGTCCCCATCAAACACTCCCAGGACAGGTACAGCACAGGGTTAGATACAGAGTAAAGCTCCCTCTGCACTGTCCCCATCAAACATTCCCAGGACAGGTACAGCACAGGGTTGGATACAGAGTAAAGCTCCCTCTACACTGTCCCCATCACACACTCCCAGGACAGGTACAGCACGGGGTTAGATACAGAGTAAAGCTCTTTCTACACTGTCCCCATCAAACACTCCCAGGACAGGTACAGCACGGGGTTAGATACAGAGTAAAGCTCCCTCTACACTGTCCCCATCAAACACTCCCAGGACAGGTACAGCATGGGGTTAGATACAGAGTAAAGCTCCCTCTACACTGTCCCCATCAAACACTCCCAGGACAGACTGTTTTCCAGCGATGACAATATAAACAGGAAGGGGATATGAGGATAGCCAAGGCTGCTTGCTGGTTCTCTCACCATGTGTTCTGTGTTTCACTTTGTCTGCTGCCCTGGTGGGAATACTTTCCTGTGTTGCAGTGCTCTGATCTCGGAGCAGGTTGGATACTCGTGCAGCCAGCGAGTCAGTGCTGCTGTCTTCATCAAGCCCTCCATCTCTGCTGCTGCTGTTGACACTGAGCGCATGGGCCCTCTCAGGCTGGCTGGCACATGGGGGACCAGATGGGGTTGCTAGTGCTTTGGAGGCAGTCAGTTTGACGGTCTTGGAGGTGGTTCTGGAAAACTCTGCTGACTCCGCTGAGGCTGGCCTGCCAGCGGTGGCCCCGCTGCACCCCTCAGGTTCGGCTCTGCCCACACAGGGAACGAAGGCCGGTTGTGTTGCCCCTTCTCCACTTGCAGTTGAGGCTTGTCTCTCGAGGGGCTCTCCCCACTGCCGCTCCCCCTCCCCTGGGAGTGAGCGCGCAATGCAGCTGGTATTCCCGATGGTGGGAGGTGTCCTATGGCCTAAGTCCTCTCCTGTCCCGGGACCCTCTCCGAATAGGCTGTTGGACTGTGGGCTTGTGACTGTCCACCGAGATAGGAACTCCTCCACATTCGCCGGGGTCACCGCCTCCTCCTTATTGGGGCCAAGCTTCTCTGGTATAAAGTCTGTGGCGACGGAGCCCTGCCGGTTGGTCAGAGGAGTTCCTGTTTCACCTAACAGCTTACGGATCTCACTCAGAGTCTTCAGACCGATGAGTTCATCCTCATGCCAGGGAGTATCATCATGGTGGAGGTGAGAGCGGACATAACTCTGAGTGCCAGGCGAGCAAGCCTCCACCTCCTCTCCAGTCAGTTGGAGGGCGGCTGCAGGAGGTGCAGCAGGCCCTCGCTTGCTACCTGGGGAGGAGCAGAGAGGCATGGGCTCATGGACAACCACATCAGCGGCACTTCCCAAACCGTGCAAAGACTGCCCAACCGTCCTGGACAGAGACTTGGAGTTCAGGCCCAAGGCCACATTCAGCGGTGGAAGGACTGGCTTTTCTCCCCCCTCAGGCGAGATCTTCGGGGCCGGCTGCCTGTGGGCTGGGAGCTGGTCGGAGAAGTCTAGCTGTCTGGTGGCAGAAGGATACGCAGTGCCGCACTGGCTGACAGCTGGAACTGTGGCCATCCCCGCAGCCAGCTGGGAATGAATCAGGGCGTCCTGGCCTCTGTCACAACCACTGGGAATGGACGTGCTGTGGGTCAGAGTATCAGAACTGAAGCTGCATCTTGAAACATGATCCAACGAAGAGAGCTCTGTAATTTAAATAAGTCAGCATCAGGAATTAACAACATCTAAAAATCACAGTCTGTTCATAAAGCAAATGGAAAATCAGGGCACTTTATTTTTCAGAAAATAGGAGTGTAAAATTCGATCTATTTGTCCTGTTGGGCGGGTGTGAGGCTGGTGTAAAACTGAGCAGCCGGACAGAGCAGCTCGGGCCCTGGTCCAGGATCCACCTGAGCAAGGACAACATGTGGTAAAAGTGGCATTGCCGTCTGGGAAAAGAGAATCATTTATTCATTCCCCAGATGTGGGCATCACTGGCAAATCGAACAATTATTGACCATCCCTATCGGAAATTAATGTTGACCTTCAGGGCAATGCAGACATCACGTGAATCAAAAATCAGTGACTCAAATGACAACAGAACTTAAACCTCACTCTCCACTGAACACAGACACTCCGACCTCACTCCCCCACTGAACACAGACACTCCAACCTCACTCCCCACTGAACACACACACTCCAACCTCACTCCCCCACTGAACACAGACACTCCAACCTCACTCCCCACTGAACACAGACACTCCAACCTCACTCCCCCACTGAACACAAACACTCCAACCTCACTCTCCACTGAACACAGACACTCCAACCTCACTCCCCCACTGAACACAGACACTCCAACCTCACTCCCCACTGAACACACACACTCCAACCTCACTCCCCACTGAACACGGACACTCAAACCTCACTCTCCACTGAACACACACACTCCAACCTCACTCCCCACTGAACACGGACACTCAAACCTCACTCCCCACTGAACACAGACACTCCAGCCTCACTCTCCACTGAACACAGACACTCCAACCTCACTCCCCCACTGAACACAGACACTCCAACCTCACTCTCCACTGAACACAGACACTCCAACCTCACTCCCCCACTGAACACAGACACTCCAACCTCACTCCCCACTGAACACACACACTCCAACCTCACTCCCCCACTGAACACAGACACTCAAACCTCACTCTCCACTGAACACAGACACTCCAACCTCACTCCCCCACTGAACACAGACACTCAAACCTCACTCTCCACTGAACACAGACACTCCAACCTCACTCCCCCACTGAACACAGACACTCCAACCTCACTCTCCACTGAACACAGACACTCCAACCTCACTCCCTCACTGAACAGAGACACTCCAACCTCACTCCCCACTGAACACAGACACTCCAACCTCACTCCCCCACTGAACACACACACTCCAACCTCACTCCCCCACTGAACACAGACACTCAAACCTCACTCTCCACTGAACACAGACACTCCAACCTCACTCCCCCACTGAACACAGACACTCAAACCTCACTCTCCACTGAACACAGACACTCCAACCTCACTCCCCCACTGAACACAGACACTCCAACCTCACTCTCCACTGAACACAGACACTCCAACCTCACTCCCCCACTGAACAGAGACACTCCAACCTCACTCCCCACTGAACACAGACACTCCAACCTCACTCCCCACTGAACACAGACACTCCAACCTCACTCCCCACTGAACACAGACACTCCAACCTCACTCCCCCACTGAACAGAGACACTCCAACCTCACTCCCCACTGAACACAGACACTCCAAACTCACTCCCCCACTGAACACACACACTCCAACCTCACTCCCCCACTGAACACAGACACTCCAACCTCACTCCCCACTGAACACAGACACTCCAACCACACTCCCCCACTGAACACACACTCCAACCTCACTCCCCCACTGAACACAGACACTCCAACCTCACTCCCCCACTGAACACACACTCCAACCTCACTCCCCACTGAACACAGACACTCCAACCTCACTCCCCCACTGAACACAGACACTCCAACCTCACTCCCCACTGAACACAGACACTCCAACCTCAATCCCCACTGAACACAGACACTCCAACCTCAATCCCCACTGAACACAGACACTCCAACCTCAATCCCCACTGAACACAGACACTCCAACCTCACTCCCCACTGAACACAGACACTCAAACCTCACTCCCCACTGAACACAGACACTCCAACCTCACTCTTCACTGAACACAGACACTCCAACCTCACTCCCCACTGAACACAGACACTCCAACCTCACTCCAACAATGAGCACAGACACTCCAACCTCACTCCCCACTGAACACAGACACTCCAACCTCACTCCCCACTGAACACAGACACTCCAACCTCACTCCCCCATTGAACACAGACACTCCAACCTCACTCTTCACTGAACACAAACACTCCAACCTCACTCCCCCACTGAACAGACACTCCAACCTCACTCCCCACTGAACACAGACACTCCAACCTCACTCCCCCACTGAACACAGACACTCCAACCTCACTCCCCACTGAACACAGACACTCCAACCTCACTCTTCACTGAACACAAACACTCCAACCTCACTCCCCACTGAACACAGACACTCCAACCTCACTCCCCACTGAACACAGACACTCCAACCTCACTCCCCACTGAACACAGACACTCCAACCTCACTCCCCACTGAACATAGACACTCCAACCTCACTCTTCACTGAACACAAACACTCCAACCTCACTCCCCACTGAACACAGACACTCCAACCTCACTCCCCACTGAACACAGACACTCCAACCTCACTCCCCCACTGAACACAGACACTCCAACCTCACTCCCCCACTGAACACAGACACTCCAACCTCACTCCCCCACTGAACACAGACACTCCAACCTCACTCCCCCGCTGAACACAGAGACTCCAACCTCACTCCCCACTGAACACAGACACTCCAACCTCACTCCCCACTGAACACAGACACTCCAACCTCACTCCCCCACTAAACAGACACTCCAAACTCACTCCCCCACTGAACACAGACACTCCAACCTCACTCCCCCACTGAACACAGACACTCCAACCTCACTCCCCACTGATTATAGAGACTCCAACCTCACTCCCCCACTGAACACAGACACTCCAACCTCACTCCCCCACTGAACACAGACACTCCAACCTCACTCCCCACTGATTATAGAGACTCCAACCTCACTTCCGCACTGAACACAGACACTCCAACCACACTCCCCACTGAACACAGACACTCCAACCTCACTCCTCCACTGAACACAGACCCTCCGACCTCACTCCCCCACTGAATACAGACACTCCAACCTCACTCCCCACTGAACACAGATACTCCAACCTCACTCCCCACTGAACACACACACTCCAACCTCACTCCCCACTGAACACAGACACTCCAACCTCACTCCCCACTGATTATAGAGACTCCAACCTCACTTCCGCACTGAACACAGACACTCCAACCACACTCCCCACTGAACACAGACACTCCAACCTCACTCCTCCACTGAACACAGACCCTCCGACCTCACTCCCCCACTGAATACAGACACTCCAACCTCACTCCCCACTGAACACAGATACTCCAACCTCACTCCCCCACTGAACACAGACACTCCAACCTCACTCACTCCCCTCACTGATATAGGCACCGCAGCTTCACGCGCTGCAAAACGTCTTACCTTCTGCACCTTGAAATCCTGGGCTTGTTCCAGCAACTGTGTCTCCCAGTCTTTTCAACTCCATTGGGGTAAAGTCCAGCTGTACCGATGGTCCTTTAGACCCCAGTATGCTCCTGGGAGACTGGTTAATCCCCAGGTTCCGAAGGTAGATCTGAGAACCGTGAAACAGGACAAGTCAGAAGCTGCAGTTAATTTCACACACTGCACCCTACCCCAAAAACCTCAATCCCCAAAGGCTCCCTCTCCCCTTTGGGTCCTTCTGGGATACAGTGCCATCAATTATGGATGCTGTCCTGCTACAGATCTTAGCCCAGTGCTATCCTCACTCCATTTTCCTCTTCTGCAGCTGAACGCTCACCTTGCTAAGACCTTCTCCGTCTATGAAACCACACCACATGATGCACATGGTCCTCCCCTCTGCAGGGGGTCAATGAGATTGGAGGTGATATATTAATATGATCAGAAAGCAGCTCGTCAGAAGAATTGGAACATTTTTGGGTTGCCAAGTTGTAATCACTGGGGTACTGCAAGTACCAGGACTTAGGCCGCAGCCATGGACAATCCATATTAATGCTTTAGCTGAGGAGACTGATTGTATTTAATCCACATTTGCTAATGATGCGCTCCCACATTAGACCCTCCATAAACTTGATGTCATCCAAAACTCTGCTGTTCTAACTAGTAGCAAGTCCCATTCCCCTAGCACCCCTGTGCTCACTGACCTACACTGGCTCCTGGTTAAGCAATGTCTTGATTTTAAGATTCTCATCCTCGTTTTCAAATCCCTCCATGGCCTTTCTTCCACTCTTTATCTCTGTTATCTCCTCCAGCCCCGCAACCCTCTGAGATACCTGCACTCCTTCGATTCTGGCCTCTGAAGCAGCCCTCGATTTTAATCGCTGCCCATTGGTGGCCGTGCATTTCATTGCCTTCACCCCAAAGTCTGGAATTACCTCCCTAAAGCTCTCCTATCTACCTTTCTTTCCTCCTATTAGATGCTCCGTAAAACCTACCTCTCTGGCACTAAGCTACGTAAGGGGATATTAGGACAAATGACCAGAAGCTTGGTCAGAGAGGTAGGATGCTGGTTCAACCGAAAGGTCATTGAAACATCAACTCTATTTCTCTCTCCACAAACGCTGCCTGCTCTGCTCAGTCCTTCCAGCATTTTCTGTTTTGATTTGTCAAGGGCCAATCATGTTTAACTAATTTGATTGAGTTTTTCCATGAATTTACAGAGAGGTTGAATAGGGGAAAGCGGGTGATGTGCGTAAGTGGACTTCCAAAAAGCTTTTGATAAAGTGCCACAAAACTGGCTTGTCAGCAAAGTTGATGCCCATGGAATAAAAGGGACAGGGACACCAAGGAGACGGGGTTGGCTGAGTGACAGGGACACCATGGAGATGGAGTTGGCTGAGTGACAGGGACACCAGGGAGATGGAGTTGGCTGAGTGACAGGGACACCATGGAGACGGAGTTGGCTGAGTGACAGGGACACCAGGGAGATGGAGTTGGCTGAGTGACAGGGACACCATGGAGACGGACATGGCTGAGTGACAGGGACGCCAGGGAGTTGGAGTTGGCTGAGTGATAGGGACACCATGGAGATGAGTTGGCTGAGTGACAGGGAAAGGTACAGGGTCACCATGGAGATGGGGTTGGCTGAGTGACAGGGAAAGGGACAGGGTCACCATGGAGATGGAGTTGGCTGAGTGACAGGGACACCATGGAGACTGAGTTGGCTGAGTGACAGGGACACCAGGGAGACGGAGTTGGCTGAGTGACAGGGAAAGGGACAGGGACACCAGGGAGATGGAGTTGGCTGAGTGACAGGGAAAGGGACAGGGATACCAGGGAGATGGAGTTGGCTGAGTGACAGGGACATCATGGAGATGGAGTTGGCTGAGTGACAGGGACACCAGGGAGATGGATTTGGCTGAGTGACAGGGAAAGGGACAAGGACACCAGGGAGATGGAGTTGGCTGAGTGACAGGGACACCATGGAGATGGAGTTGGCTGAGTGACAGGGACACCAGGGAGATGGAGTTGGCTGAGTGACAGGGACACCAGGGAGACGGAGTTGGCTGAGTGACAGGGACACCAGGGAGATGGAGTTGGCTGAGTAGTGACATTAAGTCTCCCTTTAACCTTCCCTGCCCTGAGGTGAACAATCCCAATAGAAGAAAGCCCGACGTTTAATTTTTCTTTTTCTTTTCATTCTTTCAGGAGATGTGGGTGCTGCTGGCAAGGCCTGAATTTGTTGCCAATCCCTAATGACCTGTGAACTGAGAGTTTTGCGAGGCTATGTCAAAGGGCAGTTAACTGTGGGCCTGGAGTTACATGGAGGCCGGACCAGGTAAGGACAGCAGATTTGCTTCCCTAAAGTAAACCGGAAGTCTTACGCCAGGCCCCAGAAGGATCTTTACGTCAATCGATGATGATTGTCATGGCCCCCATTACTGAGACTAGCTTCATATTCCAGATTTATTCAATGAATTCACATTCTGCCAGCTGCCATGGTGGGATTTGCCCGGGCCTCTACATTACTAGTCCAATGACATTACCACTATATCCCCGTCTCCTCGAAATAGGAGGTAACAGACAGGATTCAATTTGCGATGAGCCCTCAGATCCAATCGCAGGGCTCAGACTGCATTATACACGGGAGGCAGTTCATTAGGTGATGTTGGAGTCAAGCTGGAGAGCTGTGAGCTGCCCTGCTCATGCACCTACCGGTATTCTGTCTTCTACATTGAAGTGGTCGGGATCTGGGGTAAGCCGTGATGGTGTCCAGATGGGAACATAGTTGTCCACCTCCAGGCTGGTCAGTGAGTGACCTGACACAGTCAGCGTCTGTTCACCCACCCGGCTGGTGTCCTGAGAGCTGCCCGGTGGGTTGAGTTCATCCACTGGGGAGGCAACATAGAATCGGTCAGGGTGGACGGTGGTATTCGTAGGGCATGGACCAGGCAAGATGGCATGAGGTTCAGACCCTCTGGCGATCTGCTCAGAATCAACGTTCTCCCTCCGGTCAGTCGGGTCGGGAGCCGGAGGGTCCTCCTGCATCGACCGGCCGGCTCCACTGTGCCAGGACGAAAGGCACTTGCCCAGGGCACTGGCGGACTCCGGTGAGTGAATGCCACGACCTCTGTCCTGGTTCAGGCAGCAACGAGGTGAGTCAGGTTTGTAGAGAGAGGCATCATGCAAGCTTCCTCTCCTAGCATCCGGCTGGGAGCCACTCCTTGGAGCACCTCGGGTGACAGCATCTGACAGCTGGCCATCGCCCCGGGCGGATTGCTGGTGGTCAGCAGTTCCGGAGGTCGCTGCAATACTTCTCCTTGGCAGAGAGCTGGACGTCGGAGTCTCGCTAATCCGTGACAGGATGTGATTGAGAGAGTCGGCGATGGCGCTGTACGCCCGCTGTCGGGGTGAAACTCCTCTCAGGCCGTGTAAGACCAGGCTGTCAAAGCTGGGCTTGTTACCTGGGCCATGGTGCAGGTCCCAGGCCCCAACTTTCTCCATGTAGCTCAGGGGAGGCATGGACTGCAGGGTGCCTGGAGAGGCCTGGATGTTGGAGGCTGTGGCGTTCTGACTGGTGCTGCTCAAACTCTGCTTTCCGAACGAGGGTGCCAGCGAGAACTTGGAGGTGCCAGCCAGAGGAGCCTGGCTTTCAATGAGGCGATTTGCCACTCGCCTTCCCTGACCCAACTGAGCAGGGCCCTTGGCTGGTGGTACACTCAAGACGACGGCTGGTGTAGACTGACAAACGGGACTGGCTAAAGAAGTGAGGAGCGAGGAATCGGTGAAGCTTGGTGGACACACAGTGGGAGAAAGCTCACTGTCTTTTTGCTCCCGCTCTGTGCTACAGCCAGATAGTCCCATCCCATGACCCTTCCTGTCCCCACTCCTGATGGGCAAGACCTCGATGATGGTATCGTCCTTCCCACAGAACGAGCTGGCAGGCTCGATGTTGGCTCCCGAGCTGACACCCTTCTTGGAAGTAGCAGACAAACTGCGAGAGGATGGTCTTTGACATTCCAAGCTTACTTTAGAGTGAGATGTTTGACGGGTAGCACTCGCTTGCTGCTCCTGCAACTGGACCACAGTGTCAGAAAACTCTGGTCTCGCTGGGTCCAACAAACTCATACTCCCAACTCCAAGAGGCTCGGGAAAGGTGATCCCTGGGTCAGACAGGGCAGGCTGCTCGTGCGGCACGACGAGCTCAGGGTCGGATGATTGCGGAGAAACCGGAGCTCTCCTGGGGCTGGCAGCAGGTTTGCCGGAGGCACTCGGCTCCCATTGCTTCCCAGGGTCCGCACTGCCACCTGCACCCCCTGCCCCGAGCAAGCTGCTCCTCTGGTTATCATCGAGGGGCCGATTCGTTTCAGTGACACTGCCGGAGCTGGATGTCAAGCCAGGGCTGCTGGGCAATCCAATCTCCTCCTCCAGTAGTCGTGGACTGGACATCTCCCTGTCCGGAGACAATGCCTGTCCAGGAAAAGGCACTCCGCCAGTCTTGGGGTGGGATCCATCACTCCTGACGCATGGCGACACACTGGGAAGCTCCATGAAGCGCTGGTCACGGATGAATCTCTCTGCTCGAGCGAAGTCCTCGTCCTCTGTGGCCTGTGACCACCTTGGGCTGGGAGGCGTCAGGGAGTGCTGTGACAGGGAGCAGGTGCTGTTGATATCCCCAAGTGGGTGCTGCGACAGGGAGAGGCTGCCCCTCACGCAGTTTGAGGAAGCCTCAGAGATGACCGGCTGCTGGAAGGCTCTCGCGTATCCCTCGCACGATACTCCAGACAGGTCAGGGGTCCCCCTGAAATATAACAGAACAGAAATTGGTGAGTCTCACTGGAAGGATGGTGGAAGGAAATGGTGTTGTTTAGCTAAGTTTAATCAAAGTAGTTTTCTTTCAAGAACTACCATTCTGGGGCACAGTACATGACTGGTTTCAGACATGACATATGGTGAGTGCAGCATGCTTGGGGAAACAGGCGACTTTGGGAATAATGTTCCCAAAGAAATACGCTTTGGAAATAAACAGAAGATGGGAAGCATCGCACTTTGGATACAAATTGGCTGAAAGACAGGAAACAGAGAGTTGGAGGTGAATGGTTGTTTTTCGGATTGGGGAATGGTATACAATGGGGTTCCCCGGGAGGTCATTACTAGGCCCACACTGCTTTTCCGGATAATATATTAAAGGCCTCAACTTGGGTGTAAAGGGCACAATTTCAAAACTTGCAGATGAGACAAAGCTTAGAACTGTGGGGAGGATGGTGACAAAACTTGAAGAGGACATTGACAGGTTGGTGGAATGGGCAGACTGCAGCAGACGAAATTTAACGCCGAGAAGCGTGGCTGATTCGTTTTAGGGGGGGAGAACAACCTGACACAATATAACATAAAGGACGGAACTCTGAAGGGGCTACAGGAACAGAGAGACCTGGGTGTACATGGACATAAATCATTAAAGGTGGCAGGACTGGTTGAGAAAATGGTTAAAAAGGCATTCAGGATCTTTCTAAAAAGGGGCATAGAGTATAAAAGCCAGGAAGTCTGTGAGACAGCTCTCCCAATTTTGGCACAAGCCCCCAGATGTTAATAAGGAGGACTTTGGGTCAACAGGGCTGAGATTGCCGTTGTCATTTCCGGTGCCTAGGTTGATGCCGGGACGTCTGTCCGGTTTCATTACGTTTTTGTTGCTTTGTAGCGGTTTGACACAACTGAGCAGCTTGCTAGGCCATTTCGAAGGGCATTTAAGAGTCAACTACATTGGCGTGGGTCTGGAGCCAGTCCAGGTAAAGGCGACAGATTTCCTTCCCTAAAGGACCCAGATGGGTTTTTACAGCAATCGACAATGGTTTCACGGTCATTATTAGACTTTAAATTCCCGTTTTTTATTGAATTCAAATTCCACCACCTGCCAAATTCCACGACGCCATCACCTCCTTCGAAGGAATTTCACTTCAACACACGACAGGCATGCACTAGGTGGCCAAATTTCGCAAACAACTTCTGACCACACCTCAGGTACCTCGCATGGAAACCACAGCCCATTCCGACTGCTAATAGGATCTGCTCAGGGCAGTCAGCACGTCATTGATTTCAAGAACACATGGAATTTCTTTCCTTGCAGCCTTAATCCAGAGGCACGGATGAATGTTCCGGAGACCTGACTTCAAATCCCACTGTGGCAACCGGGGAATTTAAATTCAATTAATTAAATAAATCTGGAATTAAAAGCTGGTTTCAGTAACGGTGACCATTAAAATACCAGACCGTCATCGGAACCAATCTAGGTCACCAATGTCCTTTAGGAAAGGAAATCTGCTTACCCGGTCTGGACCGTCTATATGTGACTCCAGAGCTAGAAAATGTGGTTGTTTCTTAACTATCCTGCAACAGCCTAGGGAGCCACTCACTCAGTTAAGGGCAATAGGGACAGGCAATGATTCTGGCCTTGCCACTGATGCCCTCGTTCCATGAGTAAACTTTTTAAAATGTAAAAATAAAAAGACGTATGTTGATATTTCAGACACACACCTGTAACTGAGCAGAAAAATAAATCGTGGTGAATGATTCAATGTTCCCGTCCTTCAGATTATCCACTCAATGAGTATGAGCAATGTCACGCCACGTCCAGCATGCACAACCCTCAACAACTTCAATCTATCTCGTGCTTTTCACGTAATAAAACAACGCAGGGAGTCTCACAGAAGCTCATCACACTCAGACGCCACCACTTCTCTGCTGAAGGTCTGTGCTGAGGGGGTTTTATGGGTTAATTTCTCCCTGAACTCTTAATTTTTTTCTTTAATTAAGCAATCAAGTAAAAATTACTCTCAGCTAAGAGAAGTTAAGTTTATTCCAGCTTTAGACAGGGGTAAACAAGCTCTCCGAGCCGCTGCAGCTAGTTCATTAGGGAGTTAGCTTAAACTGGCTTTCAGAGCTTGACTCTTTGTTTTCCAGAAAGGATAAAACCAGGGGTTCGTTCCTCAGTGTTGCATGGGTATCTGTGCTGAGTGCTACTTTGAGTGCACAGAATGTGAAGCTAGGAGTTTGTTGAGGAGGGACCTATAAATTAAGAAATATAAATTCATTTAATTAACTCTACCAGATGGCAGGGTGGATGATGTGGTGTGGTGGCAGCTCCTGGGTGCCAGTGCAATCCGTGGCGCCAACATCTGCACTGAGTGTTTGCAGCTGAAGGAACTTTGGCTCAGAGTTAATGAGCTAGAAGCTGAGCTACAGACATTACGGCTCATCAGGGAGGGGGAACGTTACCTGGACACTTTGTTCCAGAAGGCAGACACACCCCTTAGGTTAGCGTCATCCGATCTGGTCAGGGGAGGAGGTTGTGACTGAGACACAGGCAGGTAAGGGGATTGAGAAGGTGGGAATGCAGGAGATTCTTACGGCTCTTGGCAGGGTAGATGCTGAGAGGCTGTTTAGCCTTGTGGGAGAGTGTAGGACCAGAGGGCATAATCTCAGACTAAGGGCTCACCCATTTAAGACAGAAATGAGGAGGGATTTCTTCTTTCAGAGGGTAGTGAATCTGTGAAATTCTTTACCGCAGAGGGCTGTAGAGGCTGGGTCGCTAAATATATTCAGGCTGAGATAGACAGATTTTTAATCAGTAAAGGAATTAAGAGCTTTGGAGAAAAGGCAGGCAAGTGGAGTTGAGGATTAGCAGATCAGCCGTAATCTCATTAAATGGCAGAGCAGATTTGATCAGCCAATGGCCTACTTCTGCTCCCAGGTCTTATGGTCTTATAGCTTGTATGGACAAGAGTGAGGGTTGCAGTGTGGTTAAGCAGACTGACCAAGGCACAGGAAGCCATTCAAGTGGGGGAGTTAAAAGGAATGTAGTGGTAGTCTGAGGTAGTATAGTCAGCGGTAGACATTGTTCTATGCAGCTGACAGCAAGAATCCAGAAGACTTTGCTGTCTGCCTGGTGCCAGGGTTCAAGATATCTGCTCAGGGCTGGAGAGGAACATGTAGTGGGAGGGGGAGGATCCAGTTGTTGTGGTCCATGTAGATTCCAACAGCAGAACCTCAAAGGTAATAATCCCTCTGTATTATGACCTGATCGTTGTGCAAATTCACATAGGGTCAATAAAATTAGAGAGATGAAAACGTGACTCAAAGACTGGTGTGGGAGAAGTGGATTCTGGTTTGTTGGGCATTGGCACCTGCACTGGGGAAAGTGGAGGCTGTACCATTGGGTCTACACCTGAACCTTGCTGGGACCCAGTGTTCTAGTGAGCTGCATACCTAGGGAAGTAGAGGGTTTTAACCTAAATAATAGGGGGAAGGGATCAAATTTGAGAAGATGTGCTAAGTCAAAGAATAGAGACAGGGCAAGAGAGAAAGGTATTAATTTGGGAAACAAAGAGACCATGGCAGGAAGGGACAGAGTTCAAATTTAAGAGTAAATCAGCAGGTAAGGCTAGAGATTACAAAAATAATAGAAGAACAAAACTAAAGGCTCTGGCATCTGATTGCATGTAGCACTCATATCAAAACAGATGGCCTGATGGCGCCAATAGAAGTAAATAAGTACAGTCTGATAGCCATTACAGAGACATGGCTGCAGAATGACATACCTGAATACTGAAGGGTACGTCACATTTAGGAACTATGAAAAGGTTGAGGCATGGCTCTCTCAACTAATGATGGTATAAGCACATTATAATGGTATTAGCATGTTAGAGAGGGTAGACCTAAATTCAGGAAACCAGGATGTAGAAGCGGTTTGAGTAGAGATGAGATGATAAAGGCAAGTAGTTACTTGTGGGAGTAGTGTACTGGCCCCCACATCAGTAACCACATGGTAGGAGGGGTATAAAGGAAGAAATAATGGGAGCTTGTCAGAAAGGGACGGTGATCTTCACGGGGCATTTTAATCGACAGGCTGGAAAAATCAGATGCGCAGAGCTAGGCGAGATGAGGAATTCATAGAATGTTTTTGAGATTGTTTCTTCTGGTGCCAACCAGAGAGCAGGCTATATTAGACCTGGTATTGTGCAACAAGATAGAATTAATTAATGACCTCACAGTGAAAGCAACCTAGATAGCAGCAATCATAATGTGCTTGAATTTTACATTTGGTTTAAGGGAGAGAAGAACAGGTCTAAGACTAGCATTTCAACCTTAAATAAGGGCAATTCTGAGGGCATGAAAGCAGAACCAGCTGAAGTGAACTGGCAAATGAGGATAAGAGCTAGGCCAATAGAAATGCAGTGGCAGACATTTAAGGGGATATTTCAGAATACACAGAATAGATACATTCCAAAGGGAAAGAAAAATTCCAAGGGGAGGGCCCACCATCTGTGGTTAACTAAATAAGGTAAAGATGGTATCAAACTTAAAGAAAAAGCGTACAAATGCACAAGGATGTCTGGCAGGTCAGAAGATTGGACAGAATATACAAAAACAGCAAAGAGTAATGAGTAATAAGGAGGGGGAAATTAGCGTATGAGAAAAATCTAGCTAGAAGCATAAAGACAGATCGTCAGAGTTTCAACAGCTATTTAGAAAAGAGTCAAAGTGAGCGTTGGACTGATAGAAAGTGAATGTGGGAAATTAATAATCGAAAATAAGGAGATGGCAGGTGAACTGCACAGGTATTTTGCATCAGTCTTCACTATAAAGGATGCAAGTAACATCCCAGAAGCAGCCGTAAATCATGAAATGGAAGGGAGAGAGGAACTCAGGAAAATGGATCACCCAGGAAGTGATACTGAGCAAATTGTTGGAGCTGCAGGCTGATAAGTGACCAGGTCCTGATGGACTTGATCCTAGGGTCTTAAAAGACGTGGCTAGTGAGATAGTCACTAGTTGATTTTTAATTTTCCAAAATGCCTTGGGTTCAAGGAAGGTTCCATTGGATTGGAAAATAGCAAATCTGTAACTCATTTATTCACAAAGGGAGGGAGACAGAAAGCAGGAAATTACAGGCCACTTAGCTTAACACCTGTCAGAAGGAAAATCACAGAATCACAGTGCAGAGGAGGCCCTTCGGCCCATCGAGTCTGCACCAACACGTGAGAAACACCTGACCTACCTACCTAATCCCATTTACCAGCACTTGGCCCATAGCCTTCAATGTTGTGACAGGACAAGTGCTCATCCAGGTACTTTTTAAAGGATGTGAGGCAACCCGCCTCCACCACCCTCCCAGGCAGCGCATTCCAGACTGTCACCACCCTCTGGGTAAAAAAGTTTTTCCTCACATCCCCCCTAAACCTCCTGCCCATCACCTTGAACTTATGTCCCCTTGTGACTGACCCTTCAACTAAGGGGAACAGCTGCTCCCTATCCACCCTGTTCATGCCCCTCTTAATCTTGTACACCTCCATCAGGTCACCCCTCAGTCTTCTCTGCTCCAACAAAAACAACCCAAGTCAATCCAACCTCTCTTCATAACTTAAATGTTTCATCCCAGGCAACATCCTGGTGAATCTCCTCTGCACCCCGTCCAGTGCAATCACATCCTTCCTATAATGTGGCGACCAGAACTGCACACAGTACTCCAGCTGTGGCCTCACCAAGGTTCTATACAACTCGAATATGCCCTCCCTACTTTTGTAATCTATGCCTCGATTGATAAAAGCAAGTGTCCCATATGCCTTTTTCACCACCCCACTAACATGCCCCTCTGCCTTCAGAGATCTATGGACACACATGCCAAGGTCCCTTTGTTCCTCAGAACTTCCTAGTGTCATGCTGTTCAATGAATATTTCCTTGCCAAATTACTCCTTCTAAAGTGTATCACCTCACACTTTTCAGGGTTAAATTCCATCTGCCACTTATCTGCCCATTTGACCATCCCGTCTATATCTTCCTGTAGCCCAAGACACTGAACCTCACTGTTAACCACCCGGCCAATCTTTGTGTCATCCGCAAACTTACTAATCCTACCTCCCAACATAGTCATCTATGTCGTTTATATAAATGACAAATAATAGGGGACCCAGCACAGATCCCTGTGGTACGCCACTGGACACTGTCTTCCAGTCACAAAAGCATCCATCTGTCATCACCCTCTGTCTCCTACAACTAAGCCAATTTTGAATCCACCTTATCAAACTACCCTGTATCCCTTGTGCCTTTGCCTTCTTTATAAGTCTCCCATGTGGGACTTTGTCAAAGGCTTTGCTGAAATCCATATAAACCACATCAGCTGCACTACCCTCATCTACACACCTGGTCACCTCCTCAAAAAATTCAATCAAATTTGTTAGGCATGACCTCCCTCTGACAAAGCCATGCTGACTATCCCTGATCAAACCTTGCCTCTCCAAGTGGAGATAGATACTCTCCTTCAGAATTTTCTCCAATAGTTTCCCTACCACTGACGTGAGACTCACTGGCCTGTAGTTCCCTGGCTTATCTCTACAACCCTCCTTAAATAGCGGAACCACATTAGCTGTTCTCCAGTCCTCTGGCACCTCCCCCGTGGCCAGAGAGGAATTAAACATTTGGGTCAATGTTGTTAGAAACTATTATTAAAGATGTTATAACGGGGTACTTAGAAAAACATTGAGGCAATCAGACAGAGTCAACATGGTTTTGAGAGGGAAATCATGTTGAACCAATTTATTAGAGTTCTTCAAAGAAATAACATGTACTGTAGATGAAGGAGAGCCAGTGGATATACTGTACTTAGATTTCCAGAAGGCATTTGATAAGGTTCCACATCACAGTATTGCAGAAAATGAAAGCTCATGGTGTGGGGGGGGGTAGGTAACATGTTGGCATGGATAGAAGATTGGCTCGCTAACGGGAAACAATAGGCATAAATGGCTCACTTTCTGGTTGGCAGGATGTGATGAGTGGTGTGCCACAGGGATCAGTGCCGGGAGCCTCAACTGTTTACAATTTATATAAATGATTTAGATGAAGGGACCTGTATGGGCGCTAAATTTGCTGATGACAAAGAGAGTGGTAGGAAAGTAGGTTGTGAAGAGGACATAGGGAGGCTCCAAACAGAGGATGGGTTAAGTGAGTGGGCAAAGATCTAGCAAATGGAGTATAATGTGGGAAAATGCAAAATTGTCCATTTTGGCAGGAAGAATAAAAAAGAAGCTTATTATCTAAATGGTGAGAGATTGCAGAGCTCAGAGATGCAGAGGGATCTGGGTGTCCTCGGGCATGAATTGCAAAAGGTTAGTATGCAGGTACAGCAAGTAATTAGGAATGCTAGTAGAATGTTAACCTTTATTGTGAGGGGAATTGAATATAAAAGTAAGGAGGTCATGCTTCAGCTGTACAAGGCATTGGTCAGACCACATCTGGAGTGCTGTGTACAGTTTTGTTCTCGTTATTTAAGGAAGGATGTAAATGTGTTAGAAGCAGTTCAGAGAAGGTTTACCAGACTAATATCAGGAATGGGTGTGTTGTCTTATGAGGAAAAGTTGGACAGGTTAGGCTTGTATCTGCTGGAGTTTAAAGAAATAAGAGGCGACTTGATTGAAAAAAAGATCCTGAGGGGACTTGACAGGGTGGATGTAGAGAGGATGTTTCCTCTTGTGGGAGAATCTAGAACTATGGGTCACTGTCTAAAAATAAGGGGTGGCTCATTTAAGACAGAGATCAGGAGTATTTTTTCCTCTGAGGGTAGTGAGTCTTTCTAACTCTCTTCCTCAAAAGACAGTGAAAGCCAAGTCTTTTATTATTTTAAAGGCAGAGGTAGATAGATTCTTGATAAGCAAGGAGATGAAAGGTTATCAAGGGTAACGTTACAATCAGATCAGCCATGAACTTATTGAATGGTGGAGGAGGCTTGAGGGGCCGAGTGGCCAACGCCTGCTCCTAATTCCAATGTTTATGTAATACGGTGCCTTTGTACTGAGTGATTCTGGTCTGCTGCCCGAAACTCATCAGCCTTCCCCAATCGAACCTCGTTCTTTTCCTCAGACAATGAAAGCCTGATCACCTTGCCGCTTAGCTTGGTTAAGGATTGGATTCTTCACTTTGATGAATACAGAAGGACAGAGCACATGTCTTACCTGAGAGGGGCAAACTCCATTGGAGAGCGATGAAAGAACATGCTGGAAAGTCCTTCCTCCTGATTCTGCATGGAGTAGGAAGCTAAGAGTGGGAGTGCAGGAGACAATCCACTTCCCTGAAGCTCTGTAGGAAGAATAACAATCCCCTGTCAGCCCCCTCTACTGAAAGGATTACACACGGATAAGGGGTCCCCAATAAAGGTTAAACCCAATACAGTATGACAGCAAAAAATGGAGCACAAATTCAAATCCCTTTAGGGCCCCAGATGAAATGAGTCCTTTCACATTTAGCATCTTTCCCTTGAAGGCATTTCAAGGGCCAGAGTGGCCTCCTGGACTCACTTTGATTTCCTAAGGGGACCAGGAAGGAATTTCTCAGATACATTTGCCCCAGATCAGCCTGGGTTCTCATCTCTCCTTGGAGGCCACGCTGCTTTAGGTGAGGGTTGTTCGTGTACATATCGTTCTGATGAAAGGTTAACTCTCTCTCCACAAATGCTGCCAGACCTGCCCAGTGTTCCCAATATTTTCTGGTTTCATTTCAGATTTCAAGCATCCGCAGTATTTTGCTTTTGTGTTGTAGTGTTTTATTCAGTCCTAACAAAACCTCCCAGCACTTATATTCTATGCTTCAGCACCAGTGAAAGAAGATACTCTATATGCTTTCTTAACCACCTTATCTACCTGTTCTATACCTTCAGGGATGTATTCCTAGGTCTGTCTGTTCCTCTTCACTTCTCGCTATCCTGCTATTTACCATGTAACTCCCTTAACTTGTTTATCCTCCCCAAATGCATTATCTCACACTTCTCCAGATTGAATTCAATTTTCTGCCCACCTGAACAGGGTACTGATAACTTCCTGCAGTCTATCGTTCTTTTTTTATTTAAACCAAATGGCCAATTTTTGTATCATCTGCAAACTTCTTAACCATGCCCCCTGCATTCAAGTTCAAATCATTGACATATATCATGAATAGCAAGGGAGTCAGTTCTGGAAACAGCCTTCTAGTCACAAAAGAAGCATCAACCATTACCCTTTACTTTCTGCTACTGAACCAATTTTGGGTCCAACTTGCCACTTTGCCTTGGATCCCCGCGTGTTGTTAACTTTTTGACTAGTCTGCCATGTGGCAGACTTGTCAAAAGCCTTGCTGGAATCCATCTCGAAATTCAAACGTACTACCCTCATCAACCCTCCTCGGGTGCTCTTCAAAAAGTCCCATTGTTAGTCAGACACAATATTCTCTTAACAAAACAAACACAGAATTACCTGGAAAAACTCAGCAAGTCTGGCAGCATCGGCGGAGAAGAAAAGAGTTGACGTTTCGAGTGCTCATGACCCTTCAACACAACAAATCCATGCTGACTGACCTTGATTAATCCCATTTCTAGATGAGGATGAATACTGTCCCTCAGAATTGTTTCCAATTATTGACCCACCACCAAGGTTAAGCTGAGTGCTTTGTAATTTGGCGGTGTATCCCTCCCTTCTTCTTGAAACAACATACAATGTTAACAGTCCGCCAGTCCTCTGTAACCAGAGAGGACTGGAAAATGATGGTCAGAGCATCTGCTAACCTCTCCCTTGCTTCTCTTAACAGCCTGGGATACAGTTCAGCTGGGCTTGGCGAGCTACCCACTTTCAAAGATCCAAACTGCTTAACACTCTGACTCTCATTGCTGTGGTGGAATCTGTGGTTTGCAGGACCAGTTTTGGGGTGGGGGATGTGAGAACTCTTGTCTGAACGAATGACTTGTTGAGTGTTCTGGTGGGCGCACTGACCGTGGTTTCAAAGTCTGTACTTTTTAGCGTTAGATCCTAACTGGAACTGAAACCGGTTGAAACCAGCCAAAGGCACAGAGCCAGCTGAGCTCAGATTGTTCGGCAGTGCAGTACAGGCAGGCTGAGGGGAGGAGAGTGTGGCACAGCTGAAAAAGGACGTGGAGGCTAGATTCAGGAGTGGGCAAATAAAAGGCAACAGCCACTGTTCCAGTTACTTTATCATCCTGAACCACCAGGTGCTTTAGAGAGATGGCATCAAACTTTAAAACCTATGATGAGGGCATATAGTCAAGACTACCCACAGGACTGGGATCGAGGGATTCCATTCTTGTTATTTGCTATTAGGGTTGCCCCAAACCAATCAACAGGGTTTAGTTCTTTTGAATTAGTCTATGGTCATGAAGTAAGGGGACCACTTAAGTTGGCTCAGGAGTGGGTCAAAGTAGTGGAAACTACTCTCCTGAATTATGTGACAAAATTCAGAGAAAGATTGAACAGTGCATGTGAGTTAGCTAAGGAACATTTGCCTAACCATGATGTAGATGTGGCAGATTAAGTTTCAATAAGGCAACATCCTTATAGATCCAGTAAAATCAGCTCAAGTGCAAAAAGAAATTGAATTCATGCTTCAGAATGACATCAGTAACTGGAGTTCACCCATTATGCTGGAGCTGAAACTGGGTGGAACACAAAGACTGTGTGTGGATTATTAATAAGTGAATGCAGTGACAAAAGCAGAGTCATATCCTATTCCACGGCCAGAAGATTGTATTGAGAAAATGAGGCAATCAGAGTTTATCACAAAGATTGACTTGCTGCGAGGATATTGGCAAGCATCCTTATCACTTTTGTAACGCCCGGTAGGCTGTATCAGTTGGAAGTTATGCCATTTGGTATGCAGAATGCACCAGCAACGTTTCAAATAAAGTAGTTGCGGGACTGGGCGATTGTGCTGTTTATATTGATGGCTTGGTAGGTTTCAGTAAAATGTGGGAGGAGCGTTTACAATATCTGAAACAACTGATCGACTGCAAGAAGCTAATTTGGTGGTGAATTTGGCCTAAGAGCAAATGTGCGAAATCGCAAGTTACGTATCTAGGCCACACCACTGGACATGGTCAGGTAGCCCCCCCTCCCCCTCCCCCTCCCCCAACACGATGTAAAAGTAAAAGCCATCATGAATTTCCCAGTGTCTGCAAAAAAACGCGAAGTTTTGAGATTTCTAGGAATGAGTGGACTTTATCAGAAGTTTGTACCAAATGTTAAGCATTGTTGTTGCTCCACTGACTGAACAATTAAAGAACAAGGAATTTCAGTGGACACAGGAGTGTCAGAAGGTATTTGACAGTTTAAAAACGGTTGACTACTACGCCTGTTTTGCAAGTGCCTAATTATCCCGAGCAATTGAAGTTGGCGATTGATGCAAGTGAAGCGGGAATTGGTGCTGTGTTGTTCCAAGAAGATGAAACAAGGGTTGAAAAGCCGGGAGGATATTTTTCACGGAAGCTGAATGTGCATCAGAAAAGATACTCAACCATCAAAAAAACGAGACTCTCGGTCTGGTGTTAATGCAGCAACATTTTGAGGTCTATGTTGCAAGCAATTCTTCAGAAACAATTATTTATACAGACCACAATCCTTTAAAATTCTGGAAAAATTTCAAGACTGGAATACCAGACTGTTCAGGTAGATTTTATTGCTGCAAATGTAGCCGGATGAGAAAATCTAAGTTTAAAGTTCAAAGGAAATTCGACATTTGAAACGTAGACGATTGACTGAAATATCCTCTTGATACAGAGAACTTGTGTATATTGTAATGTTAATGCACGTCCCTGGTAGTGCAATAGTTTTGTGTGTAGAGATAAGTATAGTAAGTAATGCGAAATGGGTTAAATGAAACCATCTTGTAGAATTATGACATGTTCATTTTTCTTTATTACTGTGAGGCAGCATAAACGTCATGTGCTCTACCCACCAACCTGGACTGTAACAACAATGTCCAGTTTTCCTGTGGCCATTTCATCTGTGCCGAGTGGATGATCCATCTCAGCCTCCTCCGGAGGTCCCCAGCATCACAGATGCCAGTCTTCAGCCAATTCAATTCACTCCACGTGATATCAAGAAACAGCTGAAGGCACTGGATACTGCAAAGGCTATGGGCCCTGACAATAATCTGGCAACAGTACTGAAGCTCCAGAACTTGACGTGCCATAGCCAAGCTGTTCCAGTACACCTACAGCACTGGCATCTACCTGGCTATGCGGAAAATTGCCCAGGTATGTCCTATACATGAAAACCAGGGCAAATCCAACCCGGCCAATTACCGCTCCATCAGTCTACTCTTCATCATCAGTAAAGTAATGGAAGGGATCATCAACAGTGCTATCAAGTGGCACTTGCTTAGAAATAACCTGCTCACTGATACCCAGTTTGGGTTCCGCCAGGACCATGCAGCTCCTGACCTCATTACAGCCTTGGTTCAAACATGGACAAAAGAGCTGAACTCCCGAGGTGAGGTGAGAGTCACTGCCCTTGACATCAAGGCATCATTTGACCTAGCAAAACTGGAGTCAATGGGAATCAGGGGGAAAACTCTCCATTAGTTGGAGTCATACCTAGCACAAAGGAAGATGGTTGTGGTTGTTGGAGGTCAGTCATCTCAGCTCCAGGACATCACTGCAGGAGTTCCTCAGGGTAGTGTCCTCTGCCTAACCATCTTCAGCTGCTTCATCAATGACATTCCTTCCATCATAAGGTCAGAAGTGGGGATGTTCCATTCAGAACTCCTCAGATACTGAAGAAGTCCATGTCCAAATGCAGCAAGACCTAGACAATGTCCAGGCTTGGGCTGACCAGTGGCAAGTAACATTCACGCCACACGCCACACAAGTGTCAGGCAATGACCATCTCCAACAAGAGGGAATCCAACCATCACCCCTTGATGTTCAATGACATTGCCATCACTGAATCCCCCACTATCAACATCCTGGGGGTCACTATTGACCAGAAACTGAACTGGACTAGCCATATAAATACTGTGGCTACAAGAGCAGGTCAGAGGCTGGGAATCGTGCGACAAGTAACTCACCTCCTGACTCCCCAAAACTTGTCCACCATCTGAAAGGCGTAAGTCAGGAGTGTGATATTCACTATTCACAATATATTTTAATAATTTAGATGAGGAAACTAAAAGTAATATCTCCAAATTTGCAGATGACACAAAGCTGGGTGGGAGGGTGAGCTGTGAGGAGGATGCAGAGATGCTTCAGTGTGATTTGGACAAGCTGAGTGAGTGGGCAAATGCATGGCAGATGCAGTATAATGTGGATAAATGTGAGGTTATCCATTTAGGTAGCAAAAACAGGAAGGCAGATTGTTATCTGAATGGCTATAAATTGAGAGGGGGGAATGTGCAACGAGACCTGGGTGTCCTTGTACACCAGTTGCTGAAGGTAAGCATGTAGGTGCAGCAGGCGGTAAAGAAGGCAAATGGTATGTTGGCCTTCATAGCCAGAGGATTTGAGTACAGGAGCAGGGATGTCTTGCTGCAATTGTACAGGGCCTTGGTGAGACCACACCTGGAACATTGTGTGCAGTTTTGGTCTCCTTATCTGAGGAAGGATGTTCTTGCTATAGAGGGAGTACAGCGAAGGTTTACCCGAATGTTTCCTGGGATGGTGGAACTGACATATGAGAGATATTTTTGCTGGAGTTCAGAAAAATGAGGGGGGATCTCATAGAAACCTATAAAATTCTAACAGGACTAGACAGGGTAGATGCAGGAAGGATGTTCCCGATGGTGGGGGAGTCCAGAACCAGGGTCACAGTCTGAGGATAAGGGGAAGACCATTTCGGACTGAGATGAGGAGAAATTTCTTCACCCAGAGAGTGGTGAGCCTGTGGAATTCATTACCACAGAAAGTAGTTGAGACCAAAACATTGTATGTTTTCAAGAAGGAGTTAGATATAGCTCTTGGGGTGAAAGGGATCAAAGGGTATGGGGAGAAAGCAGGAGCAGGCTGTTGAGTTGGATGATCAGCCATGATCATAATGAATGGTGCAGCAGGCTCGAAGGGCCGAATGGCCTCCTCCTGCTTCTAGTTTCTATGTATGTGATGGAACACTCTCCACTTGCCTGCAGATCCCACAACACTCAAGAAGCTGTTGAGGACACCATCCAGGACAAAGCAGCTATGCTTGATTGGCACCACATCCACAAACATTCACTCCCTCCACCACTGACAGTAACAGCAGTCTGTACCATCTACAAGATGCATTGCAGGAACTCACCAAGGCTCCTTGGACAGCACCTCCCAAATCCATCACCACTACCATCTAGAAGGACAAGAGCAGCAGATACAAGGCGGGAACTTCCAAGTGGTGGTGTTCCCAAGTCACTCACCATCCTGACTTGGAAATATATCACCGTTCCTTCACTGTCGCTGGGTCAAAATCCTGGAACTCCCTCCCAAACAGCACTCATGTGCCTACACCACATGGGCTGCAGCGGTTCAAGAAGGCAGCTCACCACCACCTTCTGAAGGGCAATTAGGGATGGGCAATAAATGCTGTCCCAGCCAGTGATGCCCACATCCCGTGAATCAATTTAAAAAAAAATCCAAGTATAGCAACTTATTTAAAAATGTTACACTTTCAAATTTATTCACCAGGTCTTACTTACCTAGGCCACCACTCTTCAGAGTCAGAGTAGTGGCACCACGGCTTTCCCTGTTGTTCAGCAGGGGGCGGTTAAAGCACAGTAGAGGAATTGTCATAGGGGACTCTATAGTCAGGGGCTCAGACAGGCACTTCTGTGGTCGTGAAAGAGACACCAGGATGGTATGTTGCCTCCCTGGTGCCAGGGTCCAGGATGTCTCTGATCGGGTACGGGACATTCTGAAGGGGGAGGGAGAACAGCCAGAGGTCGCAGTACACATTGGTACTAATGACATAGGCAGGAAGAGTGACGAGGTCCTGCAGCAGGAGTTCAGGGAGTTGGGCAGAAAGTTAAAAAAACAGGACCTCTAGGGTTGTAATCTCAGGATTACTCCCTGTGCCACGTGCCAGTGAGGCTAGAAATAGGAAGATAGTCCAGCTGAACACGTGGCTGAACAGATGCTGTAGGAGGGAGGGTTTCCGATATCTGGATCAGTGCGATCTCTTCCGGGGCAGGTGGAACCTGCACAAGACGGACGGGTTGCATCTAAACTGGAGGGGCACCAATATCCTGGCTGCGAGGTTTGCTAGTGTCACTCAGGAAGGTTTAAACTAGTATGGCAGAGGAATGGGAACCAGAGCAATAGGTCAGCAGGTGAAATAAAGGACTGGGAACCAGTGAATATGGCTAGTAGGACTAAGAGAAAGGGCAGGCAGGGAGAAATTACTGAACACTGGGGGTCTGAAATGCATTTGTTTCAATGCGAGAAGTATAACAGGCAAGGCAGATGAGCTTAGAGCTTGGATTAGTACTTGGGGCTATGATGTTATTGCTATTACCGAGAATTGGTTGAAGGATGGACAGGATTGGCAGATAAACGTTCCAGGATTTAGATGTTTCAGGCAGGATAGAGAGGGATGTAGAAGAGGTGGGGGAGTTGCACTGCTGGTTAAGGGGAATATCACAGCTGTACCACAGGAGGACACCTCGGTGGGCTCATGCAGCGAGGCAATATGGGTAGAGCTCCGGAATAGGAAGGGTGCAGTCACAATGTTGGGGGTTTACTATAGGCCTCCCAATTGCCGGCGGGAGATTGAGGAACAGTTATGTAGGCAGATTTTGGAAAGATGTAAGAGCAATAGGGTTGTTGTGGTGGGTGATTTTAACTTTCCCTATATTGACTGGGAATCACTTAGTGCTGGGGTTTTGGATGGTGCAGAATTTGTAAGGTGCATCCAGGAGGACTTCCTGAGACAATATGTAGATAGCCCAACTAGGGAAGGGGCAATACTGGACCTGGTATTAGGGAATGAACCCGGCCAGGTGGTCGAAGTTTCAGTAGGGGAGCATTCTGGGAAAAGTGACCATAATTCAGTAAGTTTCGAGGTACTGGTGGATAAGGATAACAGGAGTCCTGGGGTTAAGGTACTTAATTGGGGGAAGGTTAATTATAACAATATTAGGCAGGAACTGAGGAATCTAGACTGGAGGCGGATGTTTGAGGGCAAATCAACAACTGACATGTGGGGGGCTTTCAAACGTCAGTTGATAAGAATTCAGGACCGGCATGTTCCTGCTAGGATGAAGGATAAGTATGGCAAGTTTCAGGAACCTTGGATAACGAAGGATATTGTGAGATTAGTCAAAAAGAAAAGGGAAGCATCCGTAAGGGCTAGAAGGCTGGGAACAGATGAAGCCTGTGGAAAATATAAAGAAAGTAGGAAGGGACTTAAACAAGGAGTCAGGAGGGCTAAAAGGGGTCATGAAAAGTCACTGGTAACCAGGATTAAGGAAAATCCCAGGGCCTTTTATACATATGTAAAAAGCAAGAGGGTAGCCAGGGAAAGGGTCGGCCCACTCAGGGACAGAGGTGGGAATCTGTGTGTGGAGCCAGAAGAAATGGGAGAGATACTACATGAATACTTCTCAGCAGTATTCACCAAAGAGAAGGACTTAGCGGTCGATTTGTCTAGGGAAGCGTGTGTAGATAGCCTGGATCATGTTGAGATCAAAAAAGAGTAGGTGTTAGGCGTCTTGAAGAATATTAAGGTGGATAAGTCCCCAGGGCCAGATGGGATCTACCCCAGAGTACTGAGGGAGGCAAGGGAGGAGATTGCTGGGGCCTTGACAGAAATCTTTGTATCCTCACTGGCTACGGGTGAGGTCCCAGAGGACTGGAGAATGGCCAATGTTGTTCCATTGTTTAAGAAGGGTAGCAGGGATAATCCAGGAAATTACAGGCCGGTGAGCCTGACGTCAGTGGTGGGAAATTATTGGAGAAGATTCTTCGTGACAGGATTTACTACCATTTGGAAGCAAATGGGTGTATTAGTGAGAGGCAGCATGGTTTTGTGAAGGGGAGGTCATGTCTCACTAACTTGATCGAGTATTTCGAGGAAATGACAAAGATGATCGACGATGGAAGGACAGTGGATGTTATATACATGGATTTCAGTAAGGCCTTTGACAAGGTCCCTCATGGCAGACTGGTACAGAAGGTAAAGTCGCATGGGATCAGAGGTGAGCTGGCAGGATGGATACAGAATTGGCTTGGTCATAGAAGACAGAGGGTAGCAGTGGAAGGGTGCTTTTCTGAATGGAGAGCTGTGACTAGTGGAGTTCCTTAGGGATCAGTGCTGGGACCTTTGCTGTTTGTAGTATACATAAATGATTTGGAGGGAAATGTAACTGGGCTAATTAGTAAGTTTGCAGACGACACTAAGGTTGGAGGAGTTGCTGATAGTGAAGAGGATTGTCAAAGGATACAACGGGATATAGATCAGTTGGAGACTTGGCCAGCGAAATGGCAAATGGAGTTTAATCCGGACAAATGTGAGGTAATGCATTTTGGAAAGTCTAATACAGGCAGGAATTATACAGGAAATGGCAGAACCCTTAAGTGCATTGACGGGCAGAGGGATCTGGGTGTACAGGTCCACAGGTCACTGAAAGTGGTAACACAGGTGGATAAGGTAGTCAGGAAGGCATATGGCATGCTTGCCTTCATTGGCAGGGGTATTGAGTATAAAAGCTGGGAAGTCATGCTGCAGCTGTATAGAATCTTGGTTAGGCCACACTTGGAATATTGCGTGCAATTCTGGTCGCCACATTACCAGAAGGATATGGAGGCATTGGAGAGGGTGCAGAGGAGGTTTACCAGGATGCTGCCTGGTCTGGAGGTTATTAGCTATGAGGAGAGGTTGGAGAAACTTGGATTGTTCTCACTAGAGCGACGGAGATTGAGGGGCGACTTGATAGAAGTTTACAATATTATGAGTGGCATGGACAGAGTAGATCGTCAGAAGCTTTTTCCCAGGGTAGAAGAGTCAATTACTAGGGGACATAGATTTAAGGTGAGAGGAGAAAACTATAGAGGAGATGTGTGGGGCAGGTTTTTTTACACAGAGGGTAGTGAGTGTCTGGAATTCGCTGCCAGAGGAGGTGGTGGAAGCAGGTACAATAGTGGTGTTTAAGACGCAGCTTGACAAATACATGAATAGGATGGGAATAGAGGGATACGGACCCCGGAAGTGCAAAATGTTTTAGTTGACGGGCAATAGGACCAGCGCAGGCTTGGAGGGCTGAAGGGCCTGTTCCTGTGCTGTACTTTTCATTGTTCTTTGTTTGTTCTGAGGAAAGGTAGAAAAGGAAAGGGGCACCTTTCCCTCCTCACCAAACCCCCTCAGTCACCAAACTCTAACTGAGGTTATTGACTGCAGACAAAGTCAGCACGAGAGGATGGCCTCTGAAAACCTGATTACGCTAGTTATCGAATTAACTGGTTGCAGCTGCAAGCAGAGTCAGGGTCAAGCTGCCTGGTTTAAATTTCAAATAATGCTTGGCAGTTAACTGTCAGTCACCATCACTGGTGCATTCTCTACAGTAATGTGTCTACCAACCAGAGCCCACTTGCCAACCAATCAGCACTCTCCATATGCAGTATAAATTGCTGTTTTCCCCTTATATTGGTATTCTTGTGAAGTGTCCTGATGAGTGCAAGACTAAAAGCTTCGACACATCTTTTATTTCCAGCAATACTCAAGTTCACACCTTAAACCAAATTATATTTCCCCCCTTTCTTGGACTCGAACTCAAGTTCTGTCGAAGGGTCATGAGGACTCGAAACGTCAACTCTTTTCTTCTCCGCCGATGCTGCCAGACCTGCTGAGTTTTTCCAGGTAATTCTGTTTTTGTTTTGGATTTCCAGCATCCAGTTTTTTTGTTTTTAATACTCAAGTTCTGTCCTCCCTGACTTATGTTTGTAAACTCAGAATCTTGTATACTTTTTCAATAGCCTCTCAACTTAACAGGTCACCTTCAATGATTTTTGCACATATATTCTGTTCCTGCGTCCCTTTAGAATTGTATCCTTGATTTTATATTCTCTCTCCATGTTATTCCTATTAAAATGTAATACTTGATAGTTCCCTGCATTAAACTTCATCTGCCACATGCCTGCCCATGTAACCAGCCTTTCTATGCCCTCTTGAAGTTTGTTACTGTTTCCTACATTGCTAATTTTTATGTCATCTGCAAATTTGAAATTTTGCCCTTTACAGCCAAGTCCAGATCACTAATATATATATATATATTCCTAATACCTTTCTGATAAAAGGTCATTGACCTGAAATATTAACTTGTTCTCTCCACAGATGGTGCCAGACCCGCTGAGTGTTTCCAGCATTTCAGGAGTTAAATATGCTGTGGATCATGGGGAACTGGTGGATGTGCTGTACCTAGATTTCCAGAAGGCATTTGATAAGGTGCCACGTGAAAGGTTATTATGGAAAATGAAAGCTCATGGTGTAGGGAGTTACATATTGGCAATGGATAGAAGATCGGCTGGCTAACTGGAAACAGAGAGTTTAGAAGAGTAAGAGGTGACTTGATTGAAACCTTTAAGATCCTCAGGGGTCTTGACAGGGTGGATGTGGAGAGCCTGTTTCCTCTTGTGGGAGAATCTAGAACTAGGGGGTCACTGTTTGGAAATAAGGGATCGCTCATTTAAGACAGGGACGAGGAGAAATTATTTCTCTGAGCGCCGTGAGTCTCTGGAACTCTCTTCCTCAAAAGGCAGTGGAATCAGAGTCTTTGAATATTAAGGCCGAGCTAGATAGATTCTGTTTTAAAAAGGTGAAAGGTTATCAGGAGTGTGGGGTTGAGGTTCCAATCAGATCAGCCATGACCTTATTGAATGACAGAGCAGGCTCGAGGGGCTGAATGGCCTACTCCTGCTCCTTGTTCACATGTTTCTTTCAGATTCAGCCACCGGCCGTATGTTGCTTTTGTTCTGTTACTGTCCCCGGCGATTACCACTGTCTCCCTCCAACCAGTAAAGAAACAGCCATTTCCCACTGCTCTGCTTCCTGCCCCTTCGCTAATTTTGTTTCTACTCTGTCAGTGTCCCTATGATTCCATGGGCTTTCATGTTGCTAACAAGCCTATCATATGGTTCTTTGTAAAACTCCCTTTGAAAGTCCATACGCACGTTTGCTAAACAATTCTCACTTTAACTCAATCCAGTCAGTCAAACATGGTCTGCCTTCAACGGATCCCTCTTCACTTTGACTTCTTAGCCTGTACCTTCCCCAAGCAGAGTGTCAGGATTATTTACGAGCTCAGGTGGATGTCACCCCTGGGCCCAGGTGAGAATCTCATGCTGAAAGAGTTCTGGACCTTGGCCAACAGCAGAACCAGTGAATTTTCAGTGGTGATGACAAGAGGGTGAGAACCTCGAGGGACGGCAGAGAGAGGATCCTTTGGCGAGTGTAGTTGTGTTGAAGCAGGCGAGGAAGGTGACAGGTAAACACCTCTTTTGTATTCTTTTACCCAGATTATTGCACATTGAACTTGAAAGTGAGAGGCTGCAACAAGCAGCAGAACAGGACCGTGACAATTATCAGTTTTGTAAAAAAAAAACCCCATCGGGTTCACTAATGTCCTTCAGGGAAAGAAATCTGCTGTCCTAACTCAGTCTGGCCTACATGTGACTCCAGACCCACAGCAATGTGGCTGACTCTGAACTGCCCTCTGCAATGGCCCAGCAAGCTATTCAGTTCAAGGGCAATTAGGGATGGGCAATAAACGCTGGCCTTGCCAGTGACACCCACACCCTATGAAAGGATAAATTTGAATTAATTCCCACGCCTACATTGCAACTGAAGATGAATCTCATCCGGACGAGGTGGCATTTCTAAGAGTGTTGCTGATATTTTAAAAGCCTGGGGTGATGGAGATTTATTCATCTTTAGTCTCATTATTTCCTCCATCACCATCTTTAACATTATTTACTGTGAGCCCCGAGTAAAGGGTCAGTAGCAAGTCTGTCATTTCAGTTAGTCTGTCACCACTGTCATGGTGACCTGCTGCAATGCACTTTCTCACAATATTGATGTAAAAGCCTCCCCTGTTGTCACTGATATCTCTCGTACTCCAATCATTGCGGCTGTGACAGTGACAAGACATTTTTTATTTAAATAAATCTTTATTTACACGATAGTGGATTTGACAGTAAGGGTGAGCGTTCCAGGACTGAGCTCTGACAGACACTCTGGCCAGGTCACTGCCAGGAAACCTTCTTCCCTAACACACGGCTGGTGATCTTCTGCAGTGAAAGAAAAGCAGGAGAAAAGGTTCAGCAGCGTGACACAGGAAGATACAGATCCCAGGACAGACACAGCTTTCAACACAGAGCAGAGTTTCTTCACTAACCTTTCCAATTACAAACAGACAAACTGCAAAAACCCTAAATGTAAAATAACATTGTGTTACAATGTTGGCGGGATAAGGCTGCGTCACTCTGTAAACACTGGGACGCGGGTCTGTAAATGCGGGGACGCGGGTCTGTAACTCTGTAAACGCTGGGACGCGGGTCTGTAACTCTGTAAACGCTGGGACGCGGGTCTGTAAACGCTGGGACGCGGGTCTGTAAACGCTGGGACGCGGGTCTGTAACTCTGTAAACGCTGGGACGCGGGTCTGTAACTCTGTAAACACAGGGGCGCGGGTCTGTAAACGCTGGGACGCGGGTCTGTAACTCTGTAAACGCTGGGACGCGGGTCTGTAACTCTGTAAACGCTGGGACGCGGGTCTGTAAACGCTGGGACGCGGGTCTGTAAACGCTGGGACACGGGTCTGTAAACGCTGGGGCGCGGGTCTGTAAACGCTGGGACGTGGGTCTGTAACTCTGTAAACGCTGGGACGCAGGTCTGTAAACGCTGGGACGCGGGTCTGTAACTCTGTAAACGCAGGGGTGCGGGTCTGTAAACGCTGGGACGCGGGTCTGTAACTCTGTAAACGCTGGGACGCGGGTCTGTAACTCTGTAAACGCTGGGACGCAGGTCTGTAAACGCTGGGGCGTGGGTCTGTAAACGCTGGGACGTGGGTCTGTAACTCTGTAAACGCTGGGACGCAGGTCTGTAAACGCTGGGACGCGGGTCTGTAACTCTGTAAACGCTAGGACGCGGGTCTGTAAACACTGGGACGCGGGTCTGTAAACACTGGGACGCGGGTGTGTCACTCTGTAAACGCTGGGACGCGGGTCTGTAACTCTGTAAACGCTGGGGTGCAGGTCTGTAAACGCTGGGACACGGGTCTGTAACTCTGTAAACGCTGGGACGCGGGTCTGTAACTCTGTAAACGCTGGGACGCAGGTCTGTAAACGCTGGGGCGTGGGTCTGTAAACGCTGGGACGTGGGTCTGTAACTCTGTAAACGCTGGGACGCAGGTCTGTAAACGCTGGGACGCGGGTCTGTAACTCTCTAAACGCTAGGACGCGGGTCTGTAACTCTGTAAACGCTGGGACGCAGGTCTGTAAACGCTGGGACACGGGTCTGTAACTCTGTAAAGGCTGGGACGCGGGTCTGTAAACACTGGGACGCGGGTCTGTAAACACTGGGACGCGGGTGTGTCACTCTGTAAACGCTGGGTCGCGGGTCTGTAACTCTGTAAACGCTGGGACGTGGGTCTGTAACTCTGTAAACGCTGGGACGCGGGTCTGTAATCCTGTAAACGCTGGGATGCGGGTCTGTAACTCTGTAAACGCTGGGACGCGGGTCTGTAAATGCTGGGACGCGGGTCAGTAACTCTGTAAACGCTGGGACACGAATCTGTCACTCTGTAAACGCTGGGACGCTGGTCTGTAAATGCTGGGACGCGGGTCTGTAAACGCTGGGACACGTATCTGTAAATGCTGGGATGCGGGTCTGTCACGCTGTAAACGCTGGGACGCGGGTCTGTAACTCTGTAAACGCTGGGACGCGGGTCTGTAACTCTGTAGACGCTGGAACGCGGGTCTGTAAATGCTGGGACGCGGGTCTGTAACTCTGTAAACGCTGGGACGCGGGTCTGTAAATGCTGGGACGCGGGTCTGTAAACGTTGGTACGCGGGTGTGTAAACGCTGGGACGTGGGTGTGTAAACGCTGGGACGCGGGTCTGTAAACGCTGGGACGCGGGTCTGTAAACGCTGGGACGCGGGTCTGTAACTGTAAACGTTGGAACGCGGGTCTGTAACTCTGTAAACGCTGGCACGTGGGTCTGTCACTCTGTAAACGCTGGGGCGCGGGTCTGTAACTCTGTAAACGCTGGGATGCGGGTCTGTAAATCTGTAAACACTGGGACGCGGGTCTGTAACTCTGTAAACGCTGGGACGTGAATCTGTCACTCTGTAAACGCTGGGATGCTGGTCTGTAAATGCTGGGATGCGGGTCTGTAAACGCTGGGACACGTATCTGTAAATGCTGGGATGCGGGTCTGTCATGCTGTAAACGCAGGGAGGCGGGTCTGTAACTCTGTAAATGCTGGGACGCGGGTCTGTAACTCTGTAAATGCTGGGACGCGGGTCTGTAACTCTGTAAACGTTGGGATGCGGGTCTGTAAATGTTGGTACGCGGGTGTGTAAACGCTGGGACGTGGGTGTGTCACTCCGTAAACGCTGGGACGCGGGTCTGTAACTCTGTAAACGCTGGGTTGCAGGTCTGTAAACGCTGGGACGCGGGTCTGTAACTCTGTAAACGCTGGGACGCGGGTCTGTAACTCTGTAAACGCTGGGACGCAGGTCTGTAAACGCTGGGGCGTGGGTCTGTAAACGCTGGGACGTGGGTCTGTAACTCTGTAAACGCTGGGACGCAGGTCTGTAAACGCTGGGACGCGGGTCTGTAACTGTAAACGCTGGAACGCGGGTCTGTAACTCTGTAAACGCTGGCACGTGGGTCTGTCACTCTGTAAACGCTGGGGCGCGGGTCTGTAACTCTGTAAACGCTGGGATGCGGGTCTGTAAATCTGTAAACACTGGGACGCGGGTCTGTAACTCTGTAAACGCTGGGACGTGAATCTGTCACTCTGTAAACGCTGGGATGCTGGTCTGTAAATGCTGGGATGCGGGTCTGTAAACGCTGGGACACGTATCTGTAAATGCTGGGATGCGGGTCTGTCACGCTGTAAACGCAGGGAGGCGGGTCTGTAACTCTGTAAATGCTGGGACGCGGGTCTGTAACTCTGTAAATGCTGGGACGCGGGTCTGTAACTCTGTAAACGTTGGGATGCGGGTCTGTAAATGTTGGTACGCGGGTGTGTAAACGCTGGGACGTGGGTGTGTCACTCTGTAAACGCTGGGACGCGGGTCTGTAACTCTGTAAACGCTGGGTTGCAGGTCTGTAAACGCTGGGACGCGGGTCTGTAACTCTGTAAACGCTGGGACGCGGATCTGTAACTCTGTAAACGCTGGGACGCAGGTCTGTAAACGCTGGGGCGTGGGTCTGTAAACGCTGGGACGTGGGTCTGTAACTCTGTAAACGCTGGGACGCAGGTCTGTAAACGCTGGGACGCGGGTCTGTAACTCTGTAAACGCTAGGACGCGGGTCTGTAACTCTGTAAACGCTGGGACGCAGGTCTGTAAACGCTGGGACACGGGTCTGTAACTCTGTAAAGGCTGGGACGCAGGTCTGTAAACACTGGGACGCGGGTCTGTAAACACTGGGACGCGGGTGTGTCACTCTGTAAACGCTGGGACGCGGGTCTGTAACTCTGTGAACGCTGGGACGTGGGTCTGTAAACGCTGGGACGCGGGTCTGTAAACGCTGGGACGCGGGTCTGTAACTCTGTAAACGCTGGGACGCGGGTCTGTAACTCTGTAAACACAGGGGCGCGGGTCTGTAAACGCTGGGACGCGGGTCTGTAACTCTGTAAACGCTGGGACGCGGGTCTGTAACTCTGTAAACGCTGGGACGCGTGTCTGTAAACGCTGGGACGCGGGTCTGTAAACGCTGGGACACGGGTCTGTAAACGCTGGGGCGCGGGTCTGTAAACGCTGGGACGTGGGTCTGTAACTCTGTAAACGCTGGGACGCAGGTCTGTAAACGCTGGGACGCGGGTCTGTAACTCTGTAAACGCAGGGGTGCGGGTCTGTAAACGCTGGGACGCGGGTCTGTAACTCTGTAAACGCTGGGACGCGGGTCTGTAACTCTGTAAACGCTGGGACGCAGGTCTGTAAACGCTGGGGCGTGGGTCTGTAAACGCTGGGACGTGGGTCTGTAACTCTGTAAACGCTGGGACGCAGGTCTGTAAACGCTGGGACGCGGGTCTGTAACTCTGTAAACGCTAGGACGCGGGTCTGTAAACACTGGGACGCGGGTCTGTAAACACTGGGACGCGGGTGTGTCACTCTGTAAACGCTGGGACGCGGGTCTGTAACTCTGTAAACGCTGGGACGCGGGTCTGTAACTCTGTAAACGCTGGGACGCAGGTCTGTAAACGCTGGGGCGTGGGTCTGTAAACGCTGGGACGTGGGTCTGTAACTCTGTAAACGCTGGGACGCAGGTCTGTAAACGCTGGGACGCGGGTCTGTAACTCTCTAAACGCTAGGACGCGGGTCTGTAACTCTGTAAACGCTGGGACGCAGGTCTGTAAACGCTGGGACACGGGTCTGTAACTCTGTAAAGGCTGGGACGCAGGTCTGTAAACACTGGGACGCGGGTCTGTAAACACTGGGACGCGGGTGTGTCACTCTGTAAACGCTGGGTCGCGGGTCTGTAACTCTGTAAACGCTGGGACGTGGGTCTGTAACTCTGTAAACGCTGGGACGCGGGTCTGTAATCCTGTAAACGCTGGGATGCGGGTCTGTAACTCTGTAAACGCTGGGACGCGGGTCTGTAAATGCTGGGACGCGGGTCAGTAACTCTGTAAACGCTGGGACACGAATCTGTCACTCTGTAAACGCTGGGACGCTGGTCTGTAAATGCTGGGACGCGGGTCTGTAAACGCTGGGACACGTATCTGTAAATGCTGGGATGCGGGTCTGTCACGCTGTAAACGCTGGGACGCGGGTCTGTAACTCTGTAAACGCTGGGACGCGGGTCTGTAACTCTGTAGACGCTGGAACGCGGGTCTGTAAATGCTGGGACGCGGGTCTGTAACTCTGTAAACGCTGGGACGCGGGTCTGTAAATGCTGGGACGCGGGTCTGTAAACGTTGGTACGCGGGTGTGTAAACGCTGGGACGTGGGTGTGTAAACGCTGGGACGCGGGTCTGTAAACGCTGGGACGCGGGTCTGTAAACGCTGGGACGCGGGTCTGTAAACGCTGGGACGCGGGTCTGTAACTGTAAACGCTGGAACGCGGGTCTGTAACTCTGTAAACGCTGGCACGTGGGTCTGTCACTCTGTAAACGCTGGGGCGCGGGTCTGTAACTCTGTAAACGCTGGGATGCGGGTCTGTAAATCTGTAAACACTGGGACGCGGGTCTGTAACTCTGTAAACGCTGGGACGTGAATCTGTCACTCTGTAAACGCTGGGATGCTGGTCTGTAAATGCTGGGATGCGGGTCTGTAAACGCTGGGACACGTATCTGTAAATGCTGGGATGCGGGTCTGTCATGCTGTAAACGCAGGGAGGCGGGTCTGTAACTCTGTAAATGCTGGGACGCGGGTCTGTAACTCTGTAAATGCTGGGACGCGGGTCTGTAACTCTGTAAACGTTGGGATGCGGGTCTGTAAATGTTGGTACGCGGGTGTGTAAACGCTGGGACGTGGGTGTGTCACTCTGTAAACGCTGGGACGCGGGTCTGTAACTCTGTAAACGCTGGGTTGCAGGTCTGTAAACGCTGGGACGCGGGTCTGTAACTCTGTAAACGCTGGGACGCGGGTCTGTAACTCTGTAAACGCTGGGACGCAGGTCTGTAAACGCTGGGGCGTGGGTCTGTAAACGCTGGGACGTGGGTCTGTAACTCTGTAAACGCTGGGACGCAGGTCTGTAAACGCTGGGACGCGGGTCTGTAACTGTAAACGCTGGAACGCGGGTCTGTAACTCTGTAAACGCTGGCACGTGGGTCTGTCACTCTGTAAACGCTGGGGCGCGGGTCTGTAACTCTGTAAACGCTGGGATGCGGGTCTGTAAATCTGTAAACACTGGGACGCGGGTCTGTAACTCTGTAAACGCTGGGACGTGAATCTGTCACTCTGTAAACGCTGGGATGCTGGTCTGTAAATGCTGGGATGCGGGTCTGTAAACGCTGGGACACGTATCTGTAAATGCTGGGATGCGGGTCTGTCACGCTGTAAACGCAGGGAGGCGGGTCTGTAACTCTGTAAATGCTGGGACGCGGGTCTGTAACTCTGTAAATGCTGGGACGCGGGTCTGTAACTCTGTAAACGTTGGGATGCGGGTCTGTAAATGTTGGTACGCGGGTGTGTAAACGCTGGGACGTGGGTGTGTCACTCTGTAAACGCTGGGACGCGGGTCTGTAACTCTGTAAACGCTGGGTTGCAGGTCTGTAAACGCTGGGACGCGGGTCTGTAACTCTGTAAACGCTGGGACGCGGGTCTGTAACTCTGTAAACGCTGGGACGCAGGTCTGTAAACGCTGGGGCGTGGGTCTGTAAACGCTGGGACGTGGGTCTGTAACTCTGTAAACGCTGGGACGCAGGTCTGTAAACGCTGGGACGCGGGTCTGTAACTCTGTAAACGCTAGGACGCGGGTCTGTAACTCTGTAAACGCTGGAACGCAGGTCTGTAAACGCTGGGACACGGGTCTGTAACTCTGTAAAGGCTGGGACGCAGGTCTGTAAACACTGGGACGCGGGTCTGTAAACACTGGGACGCGGGTGTGTCACTCTGTAAACGCTGGGACGCGGGTCTGTAACTCTGTGAACGCTGGGACGTGGGTCTGTAACTCTGTAAACGCTGGGACGCGGGTCTGTAATCCTGTAAACGCTGGGATGCGGGTCTGTAACTCTGTAAACGCTGGGACGCGGGTCTGTAAATGCTGGGACGCGGGTCAGTAACTCTGTAAACGCTGGGACACGAATCTGTCACTCTGTAAACGCTGGGACGCTGGTCTGTAAATGCTGGGACACGGGTCTGTAAACGCTGGGACACGTATCTGTAAATGCTGGGATGCGGGTCTGTCACGCTGTAAACGCTGGGACGCGGGTCTGTAACTCTGTAAACGCTGGGACGCGGGTCTGTAAATGCTGGGACGCGGGTCAGTAACTCTGTAAACGCTGGGACACGAATCTGTCACTCTGTAAACGCTGGGACGCTGGTCTGTAAATGCTGGGACGCGGGTCTGTAAACGCTGTGACACGTATCTGTAAATGCTGGGATGCGGGTCTGTCACGCTGTAAACGCTGGGACGCGGGTCTGTAACTCTGTAAACGCTGGGACGCGGGTCTGTAACTCTGTAAACGCTGGGACGCGGGTCTGTAAATGCTGGGACGCGGGTCTGTAACTCTGTAAACGCTGGGACGCGGGTCTGTAAATGCTGGGACGCGGGTCTGTAAACGTTGGTACGCGGGTGTGTAAACGCTGGGACGTGGGTGTGTAAACGCTGGGACGCGGGTCTGTAAACGCTGGGACGCGGGTCTGTAAACGCTGGGACGCGGGTCTGTAACTGTAAACGCTGGAACGCGGGTCTGTAACTCTGTAAACGCTGGCACGTGGGTCTGTCACTCTGTAAACGCTGGGGCGCGGGTCTGTAACTCTGTAAACGCTGGGATGCGGGTCTGTAAATCTGTAAACACTGGGACGCGGGTCTGTAAACGCTGGGACACGTATCTGTAAATGCTGGGATGCGGGTCTGTCACGCTGTAAACGCTGGGAGGCGGGTCTGTAACTCTGTAAATGCTGGGACGCGGGTCTGTAACTCTGTAAATGCTGGGACGCGGGTCTGTAACTCTGTAAACGCTGGGATGCGGGTCTGTAAATGTTGGTACGCGGGTGTGAAAACGCTGGGACGTGGGTGTGTAAACGCTGGGACGCGGGTCTGTAAACGCTGGGACGAGGGTCTGTAACTGTAAACGCTGGAACGCAGGTCTGTAACCGCTGGGACGCGGGTCTGTAACTCTGTAAATGCTGGGACGCGGATCTGTAAACGCTGGGACGCGGGTCTGTCACGCTGTGAATGCTGGGACGCGGGTCTGTAACTCTGTAAATGCTGGGACGCGGGTCTGTAACTCTGTAAACGCTGGGACGCGGGTCTGTAACTCTGTAAACGCTGGGACGCAGGTCTGTAAACGCTGGGGCGCGGGTCTGTAACTGTAAACGCTGGGACGCGGGTCTGTAACTCTGTAAATGCTGGGACGCGTGTCTGTAAACGCTGGGACGCGGGTCTGTAAACGCTGGGACACGGGTCTGTAAACGCTGGACGCGGGTCTGTAAACGTTGGGGCGCGGGTCTGTAAACGCTGGGACGTGGGTCTGTAACTCTGTAAACGCTGGGACGCAGGTCTGTAAACGCTGGGACGCGGGTCTGTAACTCTGTAAACGCAGGGGTGCGGGTCTGTAAACGCTGGGACGCGGGTCTGTAACTCTGTAAATGCTGGGACGCGGGTCTGTAACTCTGTAAACGCTGGGACGCGGGTCTGTAACTCTGTAAACGCTGGGACGCAGGTCTGTAAAGCTGGGGCGTGGGTCTGTAAACGCTGGGACGTGGGTCTGTAACTCTGTAAACGCTGGGACGCAGGTCTGTAAACGCTGGGACGCGGGTCTGTAACTCTGTAAACGCTAGGACGCGGGTCTGTAACTCTAAACGCTGGGACGCAGGTCTGTAAACGCTGGGACACGGGTCTGTAACTCTGTAAAGGCTGGGACGCGGGTCTGTAAACACTGGGACGCGGGTCTGTAAACACTGGGACGCGGGTGTGTCACTCTGTAAACGCTGGGACGCGGGTCTGTAACTCTGTAAACGCTGGGGTGCGGGTCTGTAAACGCTGGGACGCGGGTCTGTAACTCTGTAAACGCTGGGACGCGGGTCTGTAACTCTGTAAACGCTGGGACGCAGGTCTGTAAACGCTGGGGCGTGGCTCTGTAAACGCTGGGACGTGGGTCTGTAACTCTGTAAACGCTGGGACGCAGGTCTGTAAACGCTGGGACGTGGGTCTGTAACTCTGTAAACGCTAGGACGCGGGTCTGTAACTCTGTAAATGCTGGGACGCAGGTCTGTAAACGCTGGGACACGGGTCTGTAACTCTGTAAAGGCTGGGACGCGGGTCTGTAAACACTGGGACGCGGGTCTGTAAACACTGGGACGCGGGTGTCTAACTCTGTAAACGCTGGGACGTGGGTCTGTAACTCTGTAAACGCTGGGACGCGGGTCTGTAATCCTGTAAACGCTGGGATGCGGGTCTGTAACCCTGTAAACGCTGGGACGCGGGTCTGTAAATGCTGGGACGCGGGTCAGTAACTCTGTAAACGCTGGGACACGAATCTGTCACTCTGTAAACGCTGGGACGCTGGTCTGTAAATGCTGGGACACGGGTCTGTAAACGCTGGGACACGTATCTGTAAATGCTGGGATGCGGGTCTGTCACGCTGTAAACGCTGGGACGCGGGTCTGTAACTCTGTAAACGCTGGGACGCGGGTCTGTAACTCTGTAAACGCTGAGACGCGGGTCTGTAAATGCTGGGACGCGGGTCTGTAACTCTGTAAACGCTGGGACGCGGGTCTGTAACTCTGTAAACGCTGGGACGCAGGTCTGTAAACGCTGGGGCGTGGGTCTGTAAATGCTGGGACGTGGGTCTGTAACTCTGTAAACGCTGGGACGCAGGTCTGTAAACGCTGGGACGCGGGTCTGTAACTCTGTAAACGCTAGGACGCGGGTCTGTAACTCTAAACGCTGGGACGCAGGTCTGTAAACGCTGGGACACGGGTCTGTAACTCTGTAAAGGCTGGGACGCGGGTCTGTAAACACTGGGACGCGGGTCTGTAAACACTGGGACGCGGGTGTGTCACTCTGTAAACGCTGGGACGCGGGTCTGTAACTCTGTAAACGCTAGGGTGCGGGTCTGTAAACGCTGGGACGCGGGTCTGTAACTCTGTAAACGCTGGGACGCGGGTCTGTAACTCTGTAAACGCTGGGACGCAGGTCTGTAAACGCTGGGGCGTGGCTCTGTAAACGCTGGGACGTGGGTCTGTAACTCTGTAAACGCTGGGACGCAGGTCTGTAAACGCTGGGACGCGGGTCTGTAACTCTGTAAACGCTAGGACGCGGGTCTGTAACTCTGTAAATGCTGGGACGCAGGTCTGTAAACGCTGGGACACGGGTCTGTAACTCTGTAAACGCTGGGACGCGGGTCTGTAAACACTGGGACGCGGGTCTGTAAACACTGGGACGCGGGTGTGTAACTCTGTAAACGCTGGGACGTGGGTCTGTAACTCTGTAAACGCTGGGACGCGGGTCTGTAATCCTGTAAACGCTGGGATGCGGGTCTGTAACTCTGTAAACGCTGGGACGCGGGTCTGTAAATGCTGGGACGCGGGTCAGTAACTCTGTAAATGCTGGGACACGAATCTGTCACTCTGTAAACGCTGGGACGCTGGTCTGTAAATGCTGGGACACGGGTCTGTAAACGCTGGGACACGTATCTGTAAATGCTGGGATGCGGGTCTGTCACGCTGTAAACGCCCGGACGCGGGTCTGTAACTCTGTAAACGCTGGGACGCGGGTCTGTAACTCTGTAAACGCTGGGACGCAGGTCTGTAAACGCTGGGGCGTGGGTCTGTAAACGCTGGGACGTGGGTCTGTAACTCTGTAAACGCTGGGACGCAGGTCTGTAAACGCTGGGACGCGGGTCTGTAACTCTGTAAACGCTAGGACGCGGGTCTGTAACTCTAAACGCTGGGACGCAGGTCTGTAAACGCTGGGACACGGGTCTGTAACTCTGTAAAGGCTGGGACGCGGGTCTGTAAACACTGGGACGCGGGTCTGTAAACACTGGGACGCGGGTGTGTCACTCTGTAAACGCTGGGACGCGGGTCTGTAACTCTGTAAACGCTGGGGTGCGGGTCTGTAAACGCTGGGACGCGGGTCTGTAACTCTGTAAACGCTGGGACGCGGGTCTGTAACTCTGTAAACGCTGGGACGCAGGTCTGTAAACGCTGGGGCGTGGCTCTGTAAACGCTGGGACGTGGGTCTGTAACTCTGTAAACGCTGGGACGCAGGTCTGTAAACGCTGGGACGCGGGTCTGTAACTCTGTAAACGCTAGGACGCGGGTCTGTAACTCTGTAAATGCTGGGACGTGGGTCTGTAACTCTGTAAACGCTGGGACGCGGGTCTGTAATCCTGTAAACGCTGGGATGCGGGTCTGTAACTCTGTAAACGCTGGGACGCGGGTCTGTAAATGCTGGGACGCGGGTCAGTAACTCTGTAAACGCTGGGACACGAATCTGTCACTCTGTAAACGCTGGGACGCTGGTCTGTAAATGCTGGGACACGGGTCTGTAAACGCTGGGACACGTATCTGTAAATGCTGGGATGCGGGTCTGTCACGCTGTAAACGCTGGGACGCGGGTCTGTAACTCTGTAAACGCTGGGACGCAGGTCTGTAACTCTGTAAACGCTGGGACGCGGGTCTGTAAATGCTGGGACGCGGGTCTGTAACTCTGTAAACGCTGGGACGCGGGTCTGTAAATGCTGGGACGCGGGTCTGTAAACGTTGGTACGCGGGTGTGTAAACGCTGGGACGTGGGTGTGTAAACGCTGGGACGCGGGTCTGTAAATGCTGGGACGCGGGTCTGTAAACGCTGGGACGCGGGTCTGTAACTGTAAACGCTGGAACGCGGGTCTGTAACTCTGTAAACGCTGGCACGTGGGTCTGTCACTCTGTAAACGCTGGGGCGCGGGTCTGTAACTCTGTAAACGCTGGGATGCGGGTCTGTAAATCTGTAAACACTGGGACGCGGGTCTGTAACTCTGTAAACGCTGGGACGTGAATCTGTCACTCTGTAAACGCTGGGACGCTGGTCTGTAAATGCTGGGACGCGGGTCTGTAAACGCTGGGACACGTATCTGTAAATGCTGGGATGCGGGTCTGTCACGCTGTAAACGCTGGGAGGCGGGTCTGTAACTCTGTAAATGCTGGGACGCGGGTCTGTAACTCTGTAAACGCTGGGATGCGGGTCTGTAAATGTTGGTACGCGGGTGTGTAAACGCTGGGACGTGGGTGTGTAAACGCTGGGACGCGGGTCTGTAAACGCTGGGACGAGGGTCTGTAACTGTAAACGCTGGAACGCGGGTCTGTAACCGCTGGGACGCGGGTCTGTAACTCTGTAAATGCTGGGACGCGGGTCTGTAAACGCTGGGATGCGGGTCTGTCACGCTGTGAATGCTGGAACGCGGGTCTGTAACTCTGTAAATGCTGGGACGCGGGTCTGTAACTCTGTAAACGCTGGGACGCGGGTCTGTAACTCTGTAAACGCTGGGACGCGGGTCTGTAAACGCTGGGGCGCGGGTCTGTAACTGTAAACGCTGGGACGCGGGTCTGTAACTCTGTAAACGCTGGGACGCGGGTCTGTAACTCTGTAAACGCTGGGACGCGGGTCTGTAAACGCTGGGGCGCGGGTCTGTAACTGTAAACGCTGGGACGCGGGTCTGTAACTCTGTAAACGCTGGGACGCGGGTCTGTAAACGCTGGGACGCGGGTCTGTAAATGCTGGGACGCGGGTCTGTAACCGCTGGGACACGGGTCTGTAAACACTGGGACGCGGGTCTGTCGCTCTGTAAATGCTTGGACGCGGGTCTGTAAACGCTGGGACGCGGGTTTGTAACTCTGTAAACGCTGGGACGCGGGTGTGTAACTCTGTAAACGCTGGGACGCGGGTGTGTAACTCTGTAAACGCTGGGACGCTGGTCTGTAACCGCTGTGACGCGGGTCTGTAAACACTGGGACGCGGGTCTGTCGCTCTGTAAATGCTTGGACACGGGTCTGTAAACGCCGGGACGCGGGTCTGTAAACGCTGGGAGACGGGTCTGTAAACGCTGGGACGCGTGTCTGTAACTCTGTGAATGCGGTTCTGTAACTCTGTAAACGCGGATACGCGGGTCTGTAACTCTGTAAACGCTGCGGCGCGGGTCTGTAAACATTGGGACGCGGGTCTGTAAACGCTGGGACGCGGGTCTGTAAACGCTTGGACGCGGGTCTGTAAACGCTGGGACGCGGGTCTGTCACTCTGTAAACGCTGGGACGTGGGTCTGTAACTCTGTAAACGCTGGGACGCGGGTCTGTAACTCTGTAAATGCTGGGACGTGGGTCTGTAACTCTGTAAGCGCTGGGACGCGGGTCTGTAACTCTGTAAACGCTGGGACGCGGGTCTGTAACTCTGTAAACGCTGGGACGCGGGTCTGTAACTCTGTAAACGCTGGGACGTGGGTCTGCAAGTCTGTAAATGCTGGGACGTGGGTCTGTAAACGCTGGGACGCGGGTCTATAAACGCTGGGACACGGGTCTGTAACTCTGGAAACGCTGGGACGCGGGTCTGTAACTCTGTAAACGCTGGGACGCGGGTCTGTAACTCTGTAAACGCTGGGACGCGGGTCTGCAAGTCTGTAAATGCTGGGACGCGGGTCTGTAAATGCTTGGACGCGGGTCTGTAAACGCTGGGACGCGGGTCTGTGAGCGCTGGGACGCGGGTCTGTAAACACTGGGACGCGGGTCTGTAACTCTGTAAACGCTGGGACGCGGGTCTGTAACCGCTGGGACGCGGGTCTGTAAACACTGGGACGCGGGTCTGTCACTCTGTAAATGCTGGGACGCGGGTCTGTAAACACTGGGACGCGAATCTGTAAACACTGGGACGCGGGTGTGTCACTCTGTAAACGCTGGGACGCGGGTCTGTAAGTCTGTAAACGCTAGGGTGCGGGTCTGTAAACGCTGGGACGCGGGTCTGTAACTCTGTAAACGCTGGGACGCGGGTCTGTAACTCTGTAAACGCTGGGACGCAGGTCTGTAAACGCTGGGGCGTGGCTCTGTAAACGCTGGGACGTGGGTCTGTAACTCTGTAAACGCTGGGACGCAGGTCTGTAAACGCTGGGATGCGGGTCTGTAACTCTGTAAACGCTAGGACGCGGGTCTGTAACTCTGTAAATGCTGGGACGCAGGTCTGTAAACGCTGGGACACGGGTCTGTAACTCTGTAAAGGCTGGGACGCGGGTCTGTAAACACTGGGACGCGGGTCTGTAAACACTGGGACGCGGGTGTGTAACTCTGTAAACGCTGGGACGTGGGTCTGTAACTCTGTAAACGCTGGGACGCGGGTCTGTAATCCTGTAAACGCTGGGATGCGGGTCTGTAACTCTGTAAACGCTGGGACGCGGGTCTGTAAATGCTGGGACGCGGGTCAGTAACTCTGTAAACGCTGGGACACGAATCTGTCACTCTGTAAACGCTGGGACGCTGGTCTGTAAATGCTGGGACACGGGTCTGTAAACGCTGGGACACGTATCTGTAAATGCTGGGATGCGGGTCTGTCACGCTGTAAACGCCCGGACGCGGGTCTGTAACTCTGTAAACGCTGGGACGCGGGTCTGTAACTCTGTAAACGCTGGGACGCAGGTCTGTAAACGCTGGGGCGTGGGTCTGTAAACGCTGGGACGTGGGTCTGTAACTCTGTAAACGCTGGGACGCAGGTCTGTAAACGCTGGGACGCGGGTCTGTAACTCTGTAAACGCTAGGACGCGGGTCTGTAACTCTAAACGCTGGGACGCAGGTCTGTAAACGCTGGGACACGGGTCTGTAACTCTGTAAAGGCTGGGACGCGGGTCTGTAAACACTGGGACGCGGGTCTGTAAACACTGGGACGCGGGTGTGTCACTCTGTAAACGCTGGGACGCGGGTCTGTAACTCTGTAAACGCTGGGGTGCGGGTCTGTAAACGCTGGGACGCGGGTCTGTAACTCTGTAAACGCTGGGACGCGGGTCTGTAACTCTGTAAACGCTGGGACGCAGGTCTGTAAACGCTGGGGCGTGGCTCTGTAAACGCTGGGACGTGGGTCTGTAACTCTGTAAACGCTGGGACGCAGGTCTGTAAACGCTGGGACGCGGGTCTGTAACTCTGTAAACGCTAGGACGCGGGTCTGTAACTCTGTAAATGCTGGGACGTGGGTCTGTAACTCTGTAAACGCTGGGACGCGGGTCTGTAATCCTGTAAACGCTGGGATGCGGGTCTGTAACTCTGTAAACGCTGGGACGCGGGTCTGTAAATGCTGGGACGCGGGTCAGTAACTCTGTAAACGCTGGGACACGAATCTGTCACTCTGTAAACGCTGGGACGCTGGTCTGTAAATGCTGGGACACGGGTCTGTAAACGCTGGGACACGTATCTGTAAATGCTGGGATGCGGGTCTGTCACGCTGTAAACGCTGGGACGCGGGTCTGTAACTCTGTAAACGCTGGGACGCAGGTCTGTAACTCTGTAAACGCTGGGACGCGGGTCTGTAAATGCTGGGACGCGGGTCTGTAACTCTGTAAACGCTGGGACGCGGGTCTGTAAATGCTGGGACGCGGGTCTGTAAACGTTGGTACGCGGGTGTGTAAACGCTGGGACGTGGGTGTGTAAACGCTGGGACGCGGGTCTGTAAATGCTGGGACGCGGGTCTGTAAACGCTGGGACGCGGGTCTGTAACTGTAAACGCTGGAACGCGGGTCTGTAACTCTGTAAACGCTGGCACGTGGGTCTGTCACTCTGTAAACGCTGGGGCGCGGGTCTGTAACTCTGTTAACGCTTGGAATGCGGGTCTGTAAATCTGTAAACACTGGGACGCGGGTCTGTAACTCTGTAAACGCTGGGACGTGAATCTGTCACTCTGTAAACGCTGGGACGCTGGTCTGTAAATGCTGGGACGCGGGTCTGTAAACGCTGGGACACGTATCTGTAAATGCTGGGATGCGGGTCTGTCACGCTGTAAACGCTGGGAGGCGGGTCTGTAACTCTGTAAATGCTGGGACGCGGGTCTGTAACTCTGTAAACGCTGGGATGCGGGTCTGTAAATGTTGGTACGCGGGTGTGTAAACGCTGGGACGTGGGTGTGTAAACGCTGGGACGCGGGTCTGTAAACACTGGGACGAGGGTCTGTAACTGTAAACGCTGGAACGCGGGTCTGTAACCGCTGGGACGCGGGTCTGTAACTCTGTAAATGCTGGGACGCGGGTCTGTAAACGCTGGGACGTGGGTCTGTCACGCTGTGAATGCTGGAACGCGGGTCTGTAACTCTGTAAATGCTGGGACGCGGGTCTGTAACTCTGTAAACGCTGGGACGCGGGTCTGTAACTCTGTAAACGCTGGGACGCGGGTCTGTAAACGCTGGGGCGCGGGTCTGTAACTGTAAACGCTGGGACGCGGGTCTGTAACTCTGTAAACGCTGGGACGCGGGTCTGTAACTCTGTAAACGCTGGGACGCGGGTCTGTAAACGCTGGGGCGCGGGTCTGTAACTGTAAACGCTGGGACGCGGGTCTGTAACTCTGTAAACGCTGGGACGCGGGTCTGTAAACGCTGGGACGCGGGTCTGTAAATGCTGGGACGCGGGTCTGTAACCGCTGGGACACGGGTCTGTAAACACTGGGACGCGGGTCTGTCGCTCTGTAAATGCTTGGACGCGGGTCTGTAAACGCTGGGACGCGGGTTTGTAACTCTGTAAACGCTGGGACGCGGGTGTGTAACTCTGTAAACGCTGGGACGTGGGTGTGTAAACGCTGGGACGCGGGTCTGTAAACGCTGGGACGCGGGTCTGTAAACGCTGGGACGCGGGTCTGTAAACGCTGGGACGCGGGTCTGTAACTGTAAACGCTGGAACGCGGGTCTGTAACTCTGTAAACGCTGGCACGTGGGTCTGTCACTCTGTAAACGCTGGGGCGCGGGTCTGTAACTCTGTAAACGCTGGGATGCGGGTCTGTAAATCTGTAAACACTGGGACGCGGGTCTGTAACTCTGTAAACGCTGGGACGTGAATCTGTCACTCTGTAAACGCTGGGATGCTGGTCTGTAAATGCTGGGATGCGGGTCTGTAAACGCTGGGACACGTATCTGTAAATGCTGGGATGCGGGTCTGTCATGCTGTAAACGCAGGGAGGCGGGTCTGTAACTCTGTAAATGCTGGGACGCGGGTCTGTAACTCTGTAAATGCTGGGACGCGGGTCTGTAACTCTGTAAACGTTGGGATGCGGGTCTGTAAATGTTGGTACGCGGGTGTGTAAACGCTGGGACGTGGGTGTGTCACTCTGTAAACGCTGGGACGCGGGTCTGTAACTCTGTAAACGCTGGGTTGCAGGTCTGTAAACGCTGGGACGCGGGTCTGTAACTCTGTAAATGCTGGGACGCGGGTCTGTAACTCTGTAAACGCTGGGACGCAGGTCTGTAAACGCTGGGGCGTGGGTCTGTAAACGCTGGGACGTGGGTCTGTAACTCTGTAAACGCTGGGACGCAGGTCTGTAAACGCTGGGACGCGGGTCTGTAACTGTAAACGCTGGAACGCGGGTCTGTAACTCTGTAAACGCTGGCACGTGGGTCTGTCACTCTGTAAACGCTGGGGCGCGGGTCTGTAACTCTGTAAACGCTGGGATGCGGGTCTGTAAATCTGTAAACACTGGGACGCGGGTCTGTAACTCTGTAAACGCTGGGACGTGAATCTGTCACTCTGTAAACGCTGGGATGCTGGTCTGTAAATGCTGGGATGCGGGTCTGTAAACGCTGGGACACGTATCTGTAAATGCTGGGATGCGGGTCTGTCACGCTGTAAACGCAGGGAGGCGGGTCTGTAACTCTGTAAATGCTGGGACGCGGGTCTGTAACTCTGTAAATGCTGGGACGCGGGTCTGTAACTCTGTAAACGTTGGGATGCGGGTCTGTAAATGTTGGTACGCGGGTGTGTAAACGCTGCGACGTGGGTGTGTCACTCTGTAAACGCTGGGACGCGGGTCTGTAACTCTGTAAACGCTGGGTTGCAGGTCTGTAAACGCTGGGACGCGGGTCTGTAACTCTGTAAACGCTGGGACGCGGGTCTGTAACTCTGTAAACGCTGGGACGCAGGTCTGTAAACGCTGGGGCGTGGGTCTGTAAACGCTGGGACGTGGGTCTGTAACTCTGTAAACGCTGGGACGCAGGTCTGTAAACGCTGGGACGCGGGTCTGTAACTCTGTAAACGCTAGGACGCGGGTCTGTAACTCTGTAAACGCTGGAACGCAGGTCTGTAAACGCTGGGACACGGGTCTGTAACTCTGTAAAGGCTGGGACGCAGGTCTGTAAACACTGGGACGCGGGTCTGTAAACACTGGGACGCGGGTGTGTCACTCTGTAAACGCTGGGACGCGGGTCTGTAACTCTGTGAACGCTGGGACGTGGGTCTGTAACTCTGTAAACGCTGGGACGCGGGTCTGTAATCCTGTAAACGCTGGGATGCGGGTCTGTAACTCTGTAAACGCTGGGACGCGGGTCTGTAAATGCTGGGACGCGGGTCAGTAACTCTGTAAACGCTGGGACACGAATCTGTCACTCTGTAAACGCTGGGACGCTGGTCTGTAAATGCTGGGACACGGGTCTGTAAACGCTGGGACACGTATCTGTAAATGCTGGGATGCGGGTCTGTCACGCTGTAAACGCTGGGACGCGGGTCTGTAACTCTGTAAACGCTGGGACGCGGGTCTGTAAATGCTGGGACGCGGGTCAGTAACTCTGTAAACGCTGGGACACGAATCTGTCACTCTGTAAACGCTGGGACGCTGGTCTGTAAATGCTGGGACGCGGGTCTGTAAACGCTGTGACACGTATCTGTAAATGCTGGGATGCGGGTCTGTCACGCTGTAAACGCTGGGACGCGGGTCTGTAACTCTGTAAACGCTGGGACGCGGGTCTGTAACTCTGTAAACGCTGGGACGCGGGTCTGTAAATGCTGGGACGCGGGTCTGTAACTCTGTAAACGCTGGGACGCGGGTCTGTAAATGCTGGGACGCGGGTCTGTAAACGTTGGTACGCGGGTGTGTAAACGCTGGGACGTGGGTGTGTAAACGCTGGGACGCGGGTCTGTAAACGCTGGGACGCGGGTCTGTAAACGCTGGGACGCGGGTCTGTAACTGTAAACGCTGGAACGCGGGTCTGTAACTCTGTAAACGCTGGCACGTGGGTCTGTCACTCTGTAAACGCTGGGGCGCGGGTCTGTAACTCTGTAAACGCTGGGATGCGGGTCTGTAAATCTGTAAACACTGGGACGCGGGTCTGTAAACGCTGGGACACGTATCTGTAAATGCTGGGATGCGGGTCTGTCACGCTGTAAACGCTGGGAGGCGGGTCTGTAACTCTGTAAATGCTGGGACGCGGGTCTGTAACTCTGTAAATGCTGGGACGCGGGTCTGTAACTCTGTAAACGCTGGGATGCGGGTCTGTAAATGTTGGTACGCGGGTGTGAAAACGCTGGGACGTGGGTGTGCAAACGCTGGGACGCGGGTCTGTAAACGCTGGGACGAGGGTCTGTAACTGTAAACGCTGGAACGCAGGTCTGTAACCGCTGGGACGCGGGTCTGTAACTCTGTAAATGCTGGGACGCGGATCTGTAAACGCTGGGACGCGGGTCTGTCACGCTGTGAATGCTGGGACGCGGGTCTGTAACTCTGTAAATGCTGGGACGCGGGTCTGTAACTCTGTAAACGCTGGGACGCGGGTCTGTAACTCTGTAAACGCTGGGACGCAGGTCTGTAAACGCTGGGGCGCGGGTCTGTAACTGTAAACGCTGGGACGCGGGTCTGTAACTCTGTAAACGCTGGGACGCGTGTCTGTAAACGCTGGGACGCGGGTCTGTAAACGCTGGGACACGGGTCTGTAAACGCTGGACGCGGGTCTGTAAACGTTGGGGCGCGGGTCTGTAAACGCTGGGACGTGGGTCTGTAACTCTGTAAACGCTGGGACGCAGGTCTGTAAACGCTGGGACGCGGGTCTGTAACTCTGTAAACGCAGGGGTGCGGGTCTGTAAACGCTGGGACGCGGGTCTGTAACTCTGTAAATGCTGGGACGCGGGTCTGTAACTCTGTAAACGCTGGGACGCGGGTCTGTAACTCTGTAAACGCTGGGACGCAGGTCTGTAAAGCTGGGGCGTGGGTCTGTAAACGCTGGGACGTGGGTCTGTAACTCTGTAAACGCTGGGACGCAGGTCTGTAAACGCTGGGACGCGGGTCTGTAACTCTGTAAACGCTAGGACGCGGGTCTGTAACTCTAAACGCTGGGACGCAGGTCTGTAAACGCTGGGACACGGGTCTGTAACTCTGTAAAGGCTGGGACGCGGGTCTGTAAACACTGGGACGCGGGTCTGTAAACACTGGGACGCGGGTGTGTCACTCTGTAAACGCTGGGACGCGGGTCTGTAACTCTGTAAACGCTGGGGTGCGGGTCTGTAAACGCTGGGACGCGGGTCTGTAACTCTGTAAACGCTGGGACGCGGGTCTGTAACTCTGTAAACGCTGGGACGCAGGTCTGTAAACGCTGGGGCGTGGCTCTGTAAACGCTGGGACGTGGGTCTGTAACTCTGTAAACGCTGGGACGCAGGTCTGTAAACGCTGGGACGTGGGTCTGTAACTCTGTAAACGCTAGGACGCGGGTCTGTAACTCTGTAAATGCTGGGACGCAGGTCTGTAAACGCTGGGACACGGGTCTGTAACTCTGTAAAGGCTGGGACGCGGGTCTGTAAACACTGGGACGCGGGTCTGTAAACACTGGGACGCGGGTGTCTAACTCTGTAAACGCTGGGACGTGGGTCTGTAACTCTGTAAACGCTGGGACGCGGGTCTGTAATCCTGTAAACGCTGGGATGCGGGTCTGTAACCCTGTAAACGCTGGGACGCGGGTCTGTAAATGCTGGGACGCGGGTCAGTAACTCTGTAAACGCTGGGACACGAATCTGTCACTCTGTAAACGCTGGGACGCTGGTCTGTAAATGCTGGGACACGGGTCTGTAAACGCTGGGACACGTATCTGTAAATGCTGGGATGCGGGTCTGTCACGCTGTAAACGCTGGGACGCGGGTCTGTAACTCTGTAAACGCTGGGACGCGGGTCTGTAACTCTGTAAACGCTGAGACGCGGGTCTGTAAATGCTGGGACGCGGGTCTGTAACTCTGTAAACGCTGGGACGCGGGTCTGTAACTCTGTAAACGCTGGGACGCAGGTCTGTAAACGCTGGGGCGTGGGTCTGTAAATGCTGGGACGTGGGTCTGTAACTCTGTAAACGCTGGGACGCAGGTCTGTAAACGCTGGGACGCGGGTCTGTAACTCTGTAAACGCTAGGACGCGGGTCTGTAACTCTAAACGCTGGGACGCAGGTCTGTAAACGCTGGGACACGGGTCTGTAACTCTGTAAAGGCTGGGACGCGGGTCTGTAAACACTGGGACGCGGGTCTGTAAACACTGGGACGCGGGTGTGTCACTCTGTAAACGCTGGGACGCGGGTCTGTAACTCTGTAAACGCTAGGGTGCGGGTCTGTAAACGCTGGGACGCGGGTCTGTAACTCTGTAAACGCTGGGACGCGGGTCTGTAACTCTGTAAACGCTGGGACGCAGGTCTGTAAACGCTGGGGCGTGGCTCTGTAAACGCTGGGACGTGGGTCTGTAACTCTGTAAACGCTGGGACGCAGGTCTGTAAACGCTGGGACGCGGGTCTGTAACTCTGTAAACGCTAGGACGCGGGTCTGTAACTCTGTAAATGCTGGGACGCAGGTCTGTAAACGCTGGGACACGGGTCTGTAACTCTGTAAACGCTGGGACGCGGGTCTGTAAACACTGGGACGCGGGTCTGTAAACACTGGGACGCGGGTGTGTAACTCTGTAAACGCTGGGACGTGGGTCTGTAACTCTGTAAACGCTGGGACGCGGGTCTGTAATCCTGTAAACGCTGGGATGCGGGTCTGTAACTCTGTAAACGCTGGGACGCGGGTCTGTAAATGCTGGGACGCGGGTCAGTAACTCTGTAAATGCTGGGACACGAATCTGTCACTCTGTAAACGCTGGGACGCTGGTCTGTAAATGCTGGGACACGGGTCTGTAAACGCTGGGACACGTATCTGTAAATGCTGGGATGCGGGTCTGTCACGCTGTAAACGCCCGGACGCGGGTCTGTAACTCTGTAAACGCTGGGACGCGGGTCTGTAACTCTGTAAACGCTGGGACGCAGGTCTGTAAACGCTGGGGCGTGGGTCTGTAAACGCTGGGACGTGGGTCTGTAACTCTGTAAACGCTGGGACGCAGGTCTGTAAACGCTGGGACGCGGGTCTGTAACTCTGTAAACGCTAGGACGCGGGTCTGTAACTCTAAACGCTGGGACGCAGGTCTGTAAACGCTGGGACACGGGTCTGTAACTCTGTAAAGGCTGGGACGCGGGTCTGTAAACACTGGGACGCGGGTCTGTAAACACTGGGACGCGGGTGTGTCACTCTGTAAACGCTGGGACGCGGGTCTGTAACTCTGTAAACGCTGGGGTGCGGGTCTGTAAACGCTGGGACGCGGGTCTGTAACTCTGTAAACGCTGGGACGCGGGTCTGTAACTCTGTAAACGCTGGGACGCAGGTCTGTAAACGCTGGGGCGTGGCTCTGTAAACGCTGGGACGTGGGTCTGTAACTCTGTAAACGCTGGGACGCAGGTCTGTAAACGCTGGGACGCGGGTCTGTAACTCTGTAAACGCTAGGACGCGGGTCTGTAACTCTGTAAATGCTGGGACGTGGGTCTGTAACTCTGTAAACGCTGGGACGCGGGTCTGTAATCCTGTAAACGCTGGGATGCGGGTCTGTAACTCTGTAAACGCTGGGACGCGGGTCTGTAAATGCTGGGACGCGGGTCAGTAACTCTGTAAACGCTGAGACACGAATCTGTCACTCTGTAAACGCTGGGACGCTGGTCTGTAAATGCTGGGACACGGGTCTGTAAACGCTGGGACACGTATCTGTAAATGCTGGGATGCGGGTCTGTCACGCTGTAAACGCTGGGACGCGGGTCTGTAACTCTGTAAACGCTGGGACGCAGGTCTGTAACTCTGTAAACGCTGGGACGCGGGTCTGTAAATGCTGGGACGCGGGTCTGTAACTCTGTAAACGCTGGGACGCGGGTCTGTAAATGCTGGGACGCGGGTCTGTAAACGTTGGTACGCGGGTGTGTAAACGCTGGGACGTGGGTGTGTAAACGCTGGGACGCGGGTCTGTAAATGCTGGGACGCGGGTCTGTAAACGCTGGGACGCGGGTCTGTAACTGTAAACGCTGGAACGCGGGTCTGTAACTCTGTAAACGCTGGCACGTGGGTCTGTCACTCTGTAAACGCTGGGGCGCGGGTCTGTAACTCTGTAAACGCTGGGATGCGGGTCTGTAAATCTGTAAACACTGGGACGCGGGTCTGTAACTCTGTAAACGCTGGGACGTGAATCTGTCACTCTGTAAACGCTGGGACGCTGGTCTGTAAATGCTGGGACGCGGGTCTGTAAACGCTGGGACACGTATCTGTAAATGCTGGGATGCGGGTCTGTCACGCTGTAAACGCTGGGAGGCGGGTCTGTAACTCTGTAAATGCTGGGACGCGGGTCTGTAACTCTGTAAACGCTGGGATGCGGGTCTGTAAATGTTGGTACGCGGGTGTGTAAACGCTGGGACGTGGGTGTGTAAACGCTGGGACGCGGGTCTGTAAACGCTGGGACGAGGGTCTGTAACTGTAAACGCTGGAACGCGGGTCTGTAACCGCTGGGACGCGGGTCTGTAACTCTGTAAATGCTGGGACGCGGGTCTGTAAACGCTGGGACGCGGGTCTGTCACGCTGTGAATGCTGGAACGCGGGTCTGTAACTCTGTAAATGCTGGGACGCGGGTCTGTAACTCTGTAAACGCTGGGACGCGGGTCTGTAACTCTGTAAACGCTGGGACGCGGGTCTGTAAACGCTGGGGCGCGGGTCTGTAACTGTAAACGCTGGGACGCGGGTCTGTAACTCTGTAAACGCTGGGACGCGGGTCTGTAACTCTGTAAACGCTGGGACGCGGGTCTGTAAACGCTGGGGCGCGGGTCTGTAACTGTAAACGCTGGGACGCGGGTCTGTAACTCTGTAAACGCTGGGACGCGGGTCTGTAAACGCTGGGACGCGGGTCTGTAAATGCTGGGACGCGGGTCTGTAACCGCTGGGACACGGGTCTGTAAACACTGGGACGCGGGTCTGTCGCTCTGTAAATGCTTGGACGCGGGTCTGTAAACGCTGGGACGCGGGTTTGTAACTCTGTAAACGCTGGGACGCGGGTGTGTAACTCTGTAAACGCTGGGACGCGGGTGTGTAACTCTGTAAACGCTGGGACGCTGGTCTGTAACCGCTGTGACGCGGGTCTGTAAACACTGGGACGCGGGTCTGTCGCTCTGTAAATGCTTGGACACGGGTCTGTAAACGCCGGGACGCGGGTCTGTAAACGCTGGGAGACGGGTCTGTAAACGCTGGGACGCGTGTCTGTAACTCTGTGAATGCGGTTCTGTAACTCTGTAAACGCGGATACGCGGGTCTGTAACTCTGTAAACGCTGCGGCGCGGGTCTGTAAACATTGGGACGCGGGTCTGTAAACGCTGGGACGCGGGTCTGTAAACGCTTGGACGCGGGTCTGTAAACGCTGGGACGCGGGTCTGTCACTCTGTAAACGCTGGGACGTGGGTCTGTAACTCTGTAAACGCTGGGACGCGGGTCTGTAACTCTGTAAATGCTGGGACGTGGGTCTGTAACTCTGTAAGCGCTGGGACGCGGGTCTGTAACTCTGTAAACGCTGGGACGCGGGTCTGTAACTCTGTAAACGCTGGGACGCGGGTCTGTAACTCTGTAAACGCTGGGACGTGGGTCTGCAAGTCTGTAAATGCTGGGACGTGGGTCTGTAAACGCTGGGACGCGGGTCTATAAACGCTGGGACACGGGTCTGTAACTCTGGAAACGCTGGGACGCGGGTCTGTAACTCTGTAAACGCTGGGACGCGGGTCTGTAACTCTGTAAACGCTGGGACGCGGGTCTGCAAGTCTGTAAATGCTGGGACGCGGGTCTGTAAATGCTTGGACGCGGGTCTGTAAACGCTGGGACGCGGGTCTGTGAGCGCTGGGACGCGGGTCTGTAAACACTGGGACGCGGGTCTGTAACTCTGTAAACGCTGGGACGCGGGTCTGTAACCGCTGGGACGCGGGTCTGTAAACACTGGGACGCGGGTCTGTAACTCTGTAAATGCTGGGACGCGGGTCTGTAAACACTGGGACGCGAATCTGTAAACACTGGGACGCGGGTGTGTCACTCTGTAAACGCTGGGACGCGGGTCTGTAAGTCTGTAAACGCTAGGGTGCGGGTCTGTAAACGCTGGGACGCGGGTCTGTAACTCTGTAAACGCTGGGACGCGGGTCTGTAACTCTGTAAACGCTGGGACGCAGGTCTGTAAACGCTGGGGCGTGGCTCTGTAAACGCTGGGACGTGGGTCTGTAACTCTGTAAACGCTGGGACGCAGGTCTGTAAACGCTGGGATGCGGGTCTGTAACTCTGTAAACGCTAGGACGCGGGTCTGTAACTCTGTAAATGCTGGGACGCAGGTCTGTAAACGCTGGGACACGGGTCTGTAACTCTGTAAAGGCTGGGACGCGGGTCTGTAAACACTGGGACGCGGGTCTGTAAACACTGGGACGCGGGTGTGTAACTCTGTAAACGCTGGGACGTGGGTCTGTAACTCTGTAAACGCTGGGACGCGGGTCTGTAATCCTGTAAACGCTGGGATGCGGGTCTGTAACTCTGTAAACGCTGGGACGCGGGTCTGTAAATGCTGGGACGCGGGTCAGTAACTCTGTAAACGCTGGGACACGAATCTGTCACTCTGTAAACGCTGGGACGCTGGTCTGTAAATGCTGGGACACGGGTCTGTAAACGCTGGGACACGTATCTGTAAATGCTGGGATGCGGGTCTGTCACGCTGTAAACGCCCGGACGCGGGTCTGTAACTCTGTAAACGCTGGGACGCGGGTCTGTAACTCTGTAAACGCTGGGACGCAGGTCTGTAAACGCTGGGGCGTGGGTCTGTAAACGCTGGGACGTGGGTCTGTAACTCTGTAAACGCTGGGACGCAGGTCTGTAAACGCTGGGACGCGGGTCTGTAACTCTGTAAACGCTAGGACGCGGGTCTGTAACTCTAAACGCTGGGACGCAGGTCTGTAAACGCTGGGACACGGGTCTGTAACTCTGTAAAGGCTGGGACGCGGGTCTGTAAACACTGGGACGCGGGTCTGTAAACACTGGGACGCGGGTGTGTCACTCTGTAAACGCTGGGACGCGGGTCTGTAACTCTGTAAACGCTGGGGTGCGGGTCTGTAAACGCTGGGACGCGGGTCTGTAACTCTGTAAACGCTGGGACGCGGGTCTGTAACTCTGTAAACGCTGGGACGCAGGTCTGTAAACGCTGGGGCGTGGCTCTGTAAACGCTGGGACGTGGGTCTGTAACTCTGTAAACGCTGGGACGCAGGTCTGTAAACGCTGGGACGCGGGTCTGTAACTCTGTAAACGCTAGGACGCGGGTCTGTAACTCTGTAAATGCTGGGACGTGGGTCTGTAACTCTGTAAACGCTGGGACGCGGGTCTGTAATCCTGTAAACGCTGGGATGCGGGTCTGTAACTCTGTAAACGCTGGGACGCGGGTCTGTAAATGCTGGGACGCGGGTCAGTAACTCTGTAAACGCTGGGACACGAATCTGTCACTCTGTAAACGCTGGGACGCTGGTCTGTAAATGCTGGGACACGGGTCTGTAAACGCTGGGACACGTATCTGTAAATGCTGGGATGCGGGTCTGTCACGCTGTAAACGCTGGGACGCGGGTCTGTAACTCTGTAAACGCTGGGACGCAGGTCTGTAACTCTGTAAACGCTGGGACGCGGGTCTGTAAATGCTGGGACGCGGGTCTGTAACTCTGTAAACGCTGGGACGCGGGTCTGTAAATGCTGGGACGCGGGTCTGTAAACGTTGGTACGCGGGTGTGTAAACGCTGGGACGTGGGTGTGTAAACGCTGGGACGCGGGTCTGTAAATGCTGGGACGCGGGTCTGTAAACGCTGGGACGCGGGTCTGTAACTGTAAACGCTGGAACGCGGGTCTGTAACTCTGTAAACGCTGGCACGTGGGTCTGTCACTCTGTAAACGCTGGGGCGCGGGTCTGTAACTCTGTTAACGCTTGGAATGCGGGTCTGTAAATCTGTAAACACTGGGACGCGGGTCTGTAACTCTGTAAACGCTGGGACGTGAATCTGTCACTCTGTAAACGCTGGGACGCTGGTCTGTAAATGCTGGGACGCGGGTCTGTAAACGCTGGGACACGTATCTGTAAATGCTGGGATGCGGGTCTGTCACGCTGTAAACGCTGGGAGGCGGGTCTGTAACTCTGTAAATGCTGGGACGCGGGTCTGTAACTCTGTAAACGCTGGGATGCGGGTCTGTAAATGTTGGTACGCGGGTGTGTAAACGCTGGGACGTGGGTGTGTAAACGCTGGGACGCGGGTCTGTAAACACTGGGACGAGGGTCTGTAACTGTAAACGCTGGAACGCGGGTCTGTAACCGCTGGGACGCGGGTCTGTAACTCTGTAAATGCTGGGACGCGGGTCTGTAAACGCTGGGACGTGGGTCTGTCACGCTGTGAATGCTGGAACGCGGGTCTGTAACTCTGTAAATGCTGGGACGCGGGTCTGTAACTCTGTAAACGCTGGGACGCGGGTCTGTAACTCTGTAAACGCTGGGACGCGGGTCTGTAAACGCTGGGGCGCGGGTCTGTAACTGTAAACGCTGGGACGCGGGTCTGTAACTCTGTAAACGCTGGGACGCGGGTCTGTAACTCTGTAAACGCTGGGACGCGGGTCTGTAAACGCTGGGGCGCGGGTCTGTAACTGTAAACGCTGGGACGCGGGTCTGTAACTCTGTAAACGCTGGGACGCGGGTCTGTAAACGCTGGGACGCGGGTCTGTAAATGCTGGGACGCGGGTCTGTAACCGCTGGGACACGGGTCTGTAAACACTGGGACGCGGGTCTGTCGCTCTGTAAATGCTTGGACGCGGGTCTGTAAACGCTGGGACGCGGGTTTGTAACTCTGTAAACGCTGGGACGCGGGTGTGTAACTCTGTAAACGCTGGGACGTGGGTGTGTAAACGCTGGGACGCGGGTCTGTAAACGCTGGGACGCGGGTCTGTAAACGCTGGGACGCGGGTCTGTAAACGCTGGGACGCGGGTCTGTAACTGTAAACGCTGGAACGCGGGTCTGTAACTCTGTAAACGCTGGCACGTGGGTCTGTCACTCTGTAAACGCTGGGGCGCGGGTCTGTAACTCTGTAAACGCTGGGATGCGGGTCTGTAAATCTGTAAACACTGGGACGCGGGTCTGTAACTCTGTAAACGCTGGGACGTGAATCTGTCACTCTGTAAACGCTGGGATGCTGGTCTGTAAATGCTGGGATGCGGGTCTGTAAACGCTGGGACACGTATCTGTAAATGCTGGGATGCGGGTCTGTCATGCTGTAAACGCAGGGAGGCGGGTCTGTAACTCTGTAAATGCTGGGACGCGGGTCTGTAACTCTGTAAATGCTGGGACGCGGGTCTGTAACTCTGTAAACGTTGGGATGCGGGTCTGTAAATGTTGGTACGCGGGTGTGTAAACGCTGGGACGTGGGTGTGTCACTCTGTAAACGCTGGGACGCGGGTCTGTAACTCTGTAAACGCTGGGTTGCAGGTCTGTAAACGCTGGGACGCGGGTCTGTAACTCTGTAAATGCTGGGACGCGGGTCTGTAACTCTGTAAACGCTGGGACGCAGGTCTGTAAACGCTGGGGCGTGGGTCTGTAAACGCTGGGACGTGGGTCTGTAACTCTGTAAACGCTGGGACGCAGGTCTGTAAACGCTGGGACGCGGGTCTGTAACTGTAAACGCTGGAACGCGGGTCTGTAACTCTGTAAACGCTGGCACGTGGGTCTGTCACTCTGTAAACGCTGGGGCGCGGGTCTGTAACTCTGTAAACGCTGGGATGCGGGTCTGTAAATCTGTAAACACTGGGACGCGGGTCTGTAACTCTGTAAACGCTGGGACGTGAATCTGTCACTCTGTAAACGCTGGGATGCTGGTCTGTAAATGCTGGGATGCGGGTCTGTAAACGCTGGGACACGTATCTGTAAATGCTGGGATGCGGGTCTGTCACGCTGTAAACGCAGGGAGGCGGGTCTGTAACTCTGTAAATGCTGGGACGCGGGTCTGTAACTCTGTAAATGCTGGGACGCGGGTCTGTAACTCTGTAAACGTTGGGATGCGGGTCTGTAAATGTTGGTACGCGGGTGTGTAAACGCTGGGACGTGGGTGTGTCACTCTGTAAACGCTGGGACGCGGGTCTGTAACTCTGTAAACGCTGGGTTGCAGGTCTGTAAACGCTGGGACGCGGGTCTGTAACTCTGTAAACGCTGGGACGCGGGTCTGTAACTCTGTAAACGCTGGGACGCAGGTCTGTAAACGCTGGGGCGTGGGTCTGTAAACGCTGGGACGTGGGTCTGTAACTCTGTAAACGCTGGGACGCAGGTCTGTAAACGCTGGGACGCGGGTCTGTAACTCTGTAAACGCTAGGACGCGGGTCTGTAACTCTGTAAACGCTGGAACGCAGGTCTGTAAACGCTGGGACACGGGTCTGTAACTCTGTAAAGGCTGGGACGCAGGTCTGTAAACACTGGGACGCGGGTCTGTAAACACTGGGACGCGGGTGTGTCACTCTGTAAACGCTGGGACGCGGGTCTGTAACTCTGTGAACGCTGGGACGTGGGTCTGTAACTCTGTAAACGCTGGGACGCGGGTCTGTAAACGCTGGGACGCGGGTCTGCAAACGCTGGGGCGCGGGTCTGTATCTCTGTAAACGCTGGGACGCGGGTCTGTATCTCTGTAAATGCTGGGAAGCGGGTCTGTAACTCTGTAAACGCTGGGACGCGGGTCTGTAAACGCTGGTACGCGGGTCTGTAAACGCTGGGACACGGGTCTGTGACTCTGGAAACGCTGGGACGCGGGTCTGTAAACGCTGGGACGCGGGTCTGTAACTCTGTAAACGCTGGGACGCGGGTCTGTAAACGCTGGGACGCGGGTCTGTAACTCTGTAAACGCTGGGACGCGGGTCTGTCACTCTGTAAACGCTGGGACGTGGGTCTGTAACTCTGTAAACGATGGGACTCGGGTCTGTAACTCTAAACGTTGGGACGCGGGTCTGTAAACGCTGGGACGCGGGACTGTAAACGCTGGGACGCGGGTCTGTAAATGCTGGGACGCGGGTCTGTAACTCTGTAAACGCTGGGACGCGGGTCTGTAACTCTGTAAACGCTGGGACGCGGGTCTGTAAACGCTGGGACGCGGGTCTGTCACTCTGTAAACGCTGGGACGCGGGTCTGTAAACGCTGGGGCGCGGGTCTGTAAACGCTGGGGCGCGGGTCTGTAAACGCTGGGGCGCGGGTCTGTAAACGATGGGACCCGGGTCTGTAACTCTGTGAACGCTGGGACGCGGGTCTGTAAACGCAGTGACGCAGGTCTGTAACTCTGTAAACGCTGGGACGCGGGTCTGTAAACGCTGGGACGCGGGTGTGTAACTCTGTAATCGCTGGGACGCGGGTCTGTGACTCTGTAAACACTGGGAAGTGGGTCTGTAAACGCTGGGACGCGGGTCTGTAACTCTGTAAATGTTGGGACGCGGGTCTGTATCTCTGTAAACGCTGGGACGAGGGTCTGTAACTCTGTAAACGCTGGGACGCGGGTCTGTAACTCTGTAAACGCTGGGACGCGGGTCTGTAACTCTGTAAACGCTGGGACGCGGGTCTGTACACGCTGGTACGCGGGTCTGTAAACGCTGGGACGCGGGTCTGTAAATGTTGGGACGCGGGTCTGTAACTCTGTAAACGCTGGGACGCGGGTCTGTGACTCTGTAAAAGCTGGGACGCGGGTCTGTGACTCGGTAAACGGTGGGACGCGGGTCTGTAACTCTGTAAACGCCGGGACGCGGGTCTGTAAACGCTGGTACGCGGGTCTGTAACTGTAAACGCTGGGACGCGGGTCTGTAAACGCTGGTACGCGGGTCTGTAAACGCTGGTATGCGGGTCTGTAAACGCTGGGACGCGGGTCTGTAACTGTAAACGCTGGGACGCGGGTCTGTAAACGCTGGGACGCGGGTCTGCAAACGCTGGGGCGCGGGTCTGTAACTGTAAATGCTGGGACGCGGGTCTGTAAACGCTGGGACGCGGGTCTGTATCTCTGTAAACGCTGGGACGCGGGTCTGTATCTCTGTAAACGCTGGGACGCGGGTCTGTAACTCTGTAAACGCTGGGACGCGGGTCTGTAACTCTGTAAACGCTGGGACGCGGGTCTGTAAACGCTGGGACGCGGGTCTGTAAACGCTGGGACACGGGTCTGTGACTCTGTAAACGCTGGGATGCGGGTCTGTAAGCGCTGGGACGCGGGTCCGCAAACGCTGGGGCGCGGGATTGTATCTCTGTAAACGCTGGGACGCGGGTCTGTATCTCTGTAAATGCTGGGACGCGGGTCTGTAAACGCTGGGACGCGGGTCTGTAACTCTGTAAACGCTGGGACGCGGGTCTGTAAACGCTGGGACGCGGTTCTGTGAGTCTGTAAGCGCTGGGGCGCGGGTCCTGAAATGCTGGGATGCGGGTCTGTAACTCTGTAAACGCTGGGACGTGGGTCTGTAAATGCTGGTACGAGGGTCTGTAAACGCAGGGACGCGGGTCTGTAAACGCTGGGACGCGGGTCTGTAAATGCTGGGACGCGGGTCTGTAACTCTGTAAACGCTGGGACGCGGGTCTGTAAACGCTGGGACGCGGGTCTGCAAACGCTGGGGCGCGGGTCTGCAAACGCTGAGGCGCGGGTCTGCAAACGCTGGGGCGCGGGTCTGCAAACGCTGGGGCGCGGGTCTGTAACTCTGTAAACGCTGGGACGCGGGTCTGCAAACGCTGGGACGCGGGTCTGTATCTCTGTAAACGCTGGGACGCGGGTCTGTATCTCTGTAAACGCTGGGACGCGGGTCTGTAAACGCTGGTACGCGGGTCTGTAAACGCTGGGACACGGGTCTGTGACTCTGTAAACGCTGGGACGCGGGTCTGTAAGCGCTGGGACGCGGGTCTGCAAACGCTGGGGCGCGGGACTGTATCTCTGTAAACGCTGGGACGCGGGTCTGTATCTCTGTAAATGCTGGGACGCGGGTCTGTAAACGCTGGGACGCGGGTCTGTAACTCTGTAAAAGCTGGGGCGCGGGTCCTGAAATGCTGGGATGCGGGTCTGTAACTCTGTAAACGCTGGGACGCGGGTCTGTAAACGCTGGTACGCGGGTCTGTAAACGCTGGAACGCGGGTCTGTAAACGCTGGGACGCGGGTCTGTAAACGCTGGGACGCGGGTCTGTAACTCTGTAAACGCTGGGACGCAGGTCTGTAAACGCTGGGACGCGGGTCTGCAAACGCTGGGGCGCGGGTCTGCAAACGCTGGGGCGCGGGTCTGCAAACGCTGGGGCGCGGGTCTGCAAACGCTGGGGCGCGGGTCTGCAAACGCTGGGGCGCGGGTCTGTAACTCTGTAAACGCTGGGACGCGGGTCTGCAAACGCTGGGACGCGGGTCTGTATCTCTGTAAACGCTGGGACGCGGGTCTGTATCTCTGTAAACGCTGGGACGCGGGTCTGTAAACGCTGGTACGCGGGTCTGTAAACGCTGGGACACGGGTCTGTGACTCTGTAAACGCTGGGACGCGGGTCTGTAAGCGCTGGGACGCGGGTCTGCAAACGCTGGGGCGCGGGACTGTATCTCTGTAAACGCTGGGACGCGGGTCTGTATCTCTGTAAATGCTGGGACGCGGGTCTGTAAACGCTGGGACGCGGGTCTGTAACTCTGTAAAAGCTGGGGCGCGGGTCCTGAAATGCTGGGATGCGGGTCTGTAACTCTGTAAACGCTGGGACGCGGGTCTGTAAACGCTGGTACGCGGGTCTGTAAACGCTGGAACGCGGGTCTGTAAACGCTGGGACGCGGGTCTGTAACTCTGTAAACGCTGGGACGCAGGTCTGTAAACGCTGGGACGCGGGTCTGCAAACGCTGGGGCGCGGGTCTGCAAACGCTGGGGCGCGGGTCTGCAAACGCTGGGGCGCGGGTCTGTAACTCTGTAAATGCTGGGACGCGGGTCTGTATCTCTGTAAACGCTGGGACGCGGGTCTGTATCTCTGTAAACGCTGGGACGCGGGTCTGTAAACGCTGGGACGCGGGTCTGTAACTCTGTAAACGCTGGGACGCGGGTCTGTAAACGCTGGGACGCGGTTCTGTGACTCTGTAAGCGCTGGGGCGCGGGTCCTGAAATGCTGGGATGCGGGTCTGTAACTCTGTAAACGCTGGGACGTGGGTCTGTAAATGCTGGTACGAGGGTCTGTAAACGCAGGGACGCGGGTCTGTAAACGCTGGGACGCGGGTCTGTAAATGCTGGGACGCGGGTCTGTAACTCTGTAAACGCTGGGACGCGGGTCTGTAAACGCTGGGACGCGGGTCTGCAAACGCTGGGGCGCGGGTCTGCAAACGCTGAGGCGCGGGTCTGCAAACGCTGGGGCGCGGGTCTGCAAACGCTGGGGCGCGGGTCTGTAACTCTGTAAACGCTGGGACGCGGGTCTGCAAACGCTGGGACGCGGGTCTGTATCTCTGTAAACGCTGGGACGCGGGTCTGTATCTCTGTAAACGCTGGGACGCGGGTCTGTAAACGCTGGTACGCGGGTCTGTAAACGCTGGGACACGGGTCTGTGACTCTGTAAACGCTGGGACGCGGGTCTGTAAGCGCTGGGACGCGGGTCTGCAAACGCTGGGGCGCGGGACTGTATCTCTGTAAACGCTGGGACGCGGGTCTGTATCTCTGTAAATGCTGGGACGCGGGTCTGTAAACGCTGGGACGCGGGTCTGTAACTCTGTAAAAGCTGGGGCGCGGGTCCTGAAATGCTGGGATGCGGGTCTGTAACTCTGTAAACGCTGGGACGCGGGTCTGTAAACGCTGGTACGCGGGTCTGTAAACGCTGGAACGCGGGTCTGTAAACGCTGGGACGCGGGTCTGTAACTCTGTAAACGCTGGGACGCAGGTCTGTAAACACTGGGACACGGGTCTGCAAACGCTGGGGCGCGGGTCTGCAAACGCTGGGGCGCGGGTCTGCAAACGCTGGGGCGCGGGTCTGCAAACGCTGGGGCGCGGGTCTGCAAACGCTGGGGCGCGGGTCTGCAAACGCTGGGGCGCGGGTCTGCAAACGCTGGGGCGCGGGTCTGTAACTCTGTAAACGCTGGGACGCGGGTCTGCAAACGCTGGGACGCGGGTCTGTATCTCTGTAAACGCTGGGACGCGGGTCTGTATCTCTGTAAACGCTGGGACGCGGGTCTGTAAACGCTGGTACGCGGGTCTGTAAACGCTGGGACACGGGTCTGTGACTCTGTAAACGCTGGGACGCGGGTCTGTAAGCGCTGGGACGCGGGTCTGCAAACGCTGGGGCGCGGGACTGTATCTCTGTAAACGCTGGGACGCGGGTCTGTATCTCTGTAAATGCTGGGACGCGGGTCTGTAAACGCTGGGACGCGGGTCTGTAACTCTGTAAAAGCTGGGGCGCGGGTCCTGAAATGCTGGGATGCGGGTCTGTAACTCTGTAAACGCTGGGACGCGGGTCTGTAAACGCTGGTACGCGGGTCTGTAAACGCTGGAACGCGGGTCTGTAAACGCTGGGACGCGGGTCTGTAACTCTGTAAACGCTGGGACGCGGGTCTGTAAACGCTGGGACGCGGGTCTGCAAACGCTGGGGCGCGGGTCTGCAAACGCTGGGGCGCGGGTCTGCAAACGCTGGGGCGCGGGTCTGTAACTCTGTAAATGCTGGGACGCGGGTCTGTATCTCTGTAAACGCTGGGACGCGGGTCTGTATCTCTGTAAACGCTGGGACGCGGGTCTGTAACTCTGTAAACGCTGGGACGCGAGTCTGTAAACGCTGGTACGCGGGTCTGTAAACGCTGGGACACGGGTCTGTGACTTTGTAAACGTTGGGACGCGGGTCTGTAAACGCTGGGACGCGGGTCTGCAAACGCTGGGGCGCGGTTCTGTATCTCTGTAAACGCTGGGACGCGGGTCTGTATCTCTGTAAATGCTGGGACGCGGGTCTGTAACTCTGTAAACGCTGGGACGCGGGTCTGTAAATGCTGGTACGCGAGTCTGTAAACGCTGGGACATGGGTCTGTGACTCTGTAAACGCTGGGACGCGGGTCTGTAAACGCTGGGACGCGGGTCTGTAACTCTGTAAACGGTGGGACGCGGGTCTGTAAACGCTGGGACGCGGGTCTGTCACTCTGTAAACGCTGGGACGCGGGTCTGTAACTCTGTAAACGCTGGGACGCGGGTCTGTAACTCTAAACGCTGGGACGCGGATCTGTAAACGCTGGGACGCAGGTCTGTAAACGCTGGGACGCGGGTCTGTAACTCTGTAAACGCTGGGACGCGGGTCTGTAACTCTGTAAACGCTGGGACGCGGGTCTGTAAACGCTGGGACGCGGGTCTGTCACTCTGTAAACGCTGGGACGCGGGTATGTAAATGCTGGGACTCGGGTCTGTAAACGCTGGGACGCGGGTCTGTAAACGCTGGGACGCGGGTCTGTAAATGCTGGGACGCGGGTCTGTAACTCTGTAAATGCTGGGACGTGGGTCTTTCACTCTGTAAACACTGGGGCGCGGGTCTGTAACTCTCTAAACGCTGGGACGCGGGTCTGTAACTCTGTAAACACTGAGACGCGGGGTCTGTAAACGCTGGGACGCGGGTCTGTAAACGCTGGGACGCGGGTCTGTAAACGCTGGGACGCGGGTCTGTAAATGCTGGGACGCGGGTCTGTAAATCTGTAAACGCTGGGACGCGGGTCTGTAACTCTGTAAACACTGGGACGCGGGTCTGTAACTCTGTAAACGCTGGGAAGCGGGTCTGAAAACGCTGGGACGCGGGTCTGAAAACGCTGGGAAGCGGGTCTGAAAAAGCTGGGACGCGGGTCTGTAAACGCTGGGACGCGGGTCTGTAGACGCTGGGACGTGGGTCTGTAACTCTGTAAACGCTGGGACGCAGGTCTGTAAACGCTGGGACGCGGGTCTGTAACTCTGTAAACGCTGGGACGTGGGTCTGTAACTGTGTAAACGCTGGGACGCGGGTCTGTAACACTGTAAACGCTGGGGCGCGGGTCTGTAACTCTGTAAACGCTGGGACACGACTCTGTAAATGCTGGGGTGCGGGTCTGTAAACGCTGGGAGACGGGTCTGTAAACGTTGGGAGACAGGTCTGTAAACGCTGGGACGCGGGTCTGTAACTCTGTAAACGCTGGGAGACGGGTCTGTAAACGCTGGGAGACGGGTCTGTAAACGCTGGGACGCGGGTCTGTAACTCTGTAAACGCTGGGACGCGGGTCTGTAACTCTGTAAACGTTGGGACGCGGGTCTGTAAACGCTGGGACGCGGGTCTGTCACTCTGTAAACGCTGGGACGCGGGTCTGTAAACGCTGGGACGTGGGTCTGTAAACGCTGGGACGCGGGTCTGTAAACGCTGGGACGCGGGTCTGTAACTCTGTAAATGCTGGGACGTGGGTCTTTCACTCTGTAAACGCTGGGGCGCGGGTCTGTAACTCTGTAAACGCTGGGACGCGGGTCTGTAACTCTGTAAACGCTGGGACGCGGGTCTATAACTCTGTAAACGCTGGGACGTGGGTCTGTAACTCTGTAAACGCTGGGACGCGGGTCTGTAAACGCTGGGACGCGGGTCTGTAACTCTGTAAACGCTGGGACGCGGGTCTGTAACTCTGTAAACACTGGGACGCGGGTCTGTAAACACTGGGGCGCGGGTCTGTAACTCTGTAAACGCTGGGATGCGGGTCTGTAACTCTGTAAACGCTGTGACGCAGGTCTGTAACTCTGTAAACGCTGGGACGCGGGTCTGTAACTCTGTAACCGCTGGGACGCGGGTCTGTAAACGCTGGGACGCGGGGTCTGTAAACGCTGGGACGCGGGTCTGTAAACGCTGGGACGCAGGTCTGTAAACGCTGGGACGCGGGTCTGTAAAAGCTGGGACGCGGGTCTGTCACTCTGTAAACGCTGGGACGCGGGTCTGTAAACGCTGGGACGTGGGTCTGTAAACGCTGGGACGCGGGTCTGTAAACGCTGGGACGCGGGTCTGTAACTCTGTAAACGCTGGGACGCGGGTCTGTAACTCTGTAAATGCTGGGACGCGGGTCTGTAAACGCTGGACGTGGGTCTGTCACTCTGTAAACGCTGGGACGCGGGTCTGTAAACGCTGGTACGCGGGTCTGTAAACGCTGGGACACGGGTCTGTGACTCTGTAAACGTTGGGACGCGGGTCTGTAAACGCTGGGACGCGGGTCTGCAAACGCTGGGGCGCGGGTCTGTATCTCTGTAAACGCTGGGACGCGGGTCTGTAACTCTGTAAATGCTGGGACGCGGGTCTGTAAACGCTGGACGTGGGTCTGTCACTCTGTAAACGCTGGGACGCGGGTCTGTAAACGCTGGTACGCGGGTCTGTAAACGCTGGGACACGGGTCTGTGACTCTGTAAACGTTGGGACGCGGGTCTGTAAACGCTGGGACGCGGGTCTGCAAACGCTGGGGCGCGGGGCTGTATCTCTGTAAACGCTGGGACGCGGGTCTGTATCTCTGTAAATGCTGGGACGCGGGTCTGTAACTCTGTAAACGCTGGGACGCGGGTCTGTAAACGCTGGTACGCGGGTCTGTAAACGCTGGGACACGGGTCTGTGACTCTGTAAACGCTGGGACGCGGGTCTGTAAACGCTGGGACGCGGGTCTGTAACTCTGTAAACGGTGGGACGCGGGTCTGTAAACGCTGGGACGCGGGTCTGTCACTCTGTAAACGCTGGGACGCGGGTCTGTAACTCTGTAAACGCTGGGACGCGGGTCTGTAACTCTAAACGCTGGGCCGCGGGTCTGTAAACGCTGGGACACAGGTCTGTAAACGCTGGGACGCGGGTCTGTAACTCTGTAAACGCTGGGACGTGGGTCTGTAACTCTGTAAACGCTGGGACGCGGGTCTGTAAACGCTGGGACGCGGGTCTGTCACTCTGTAAACGCTGGGACGCGGGTATGTAAATGCTGGGACTCGGGTCTGTAAACGCTGGGACGCGGGTCTGTAAACGCTGGTACGCGGGTCTGTAACTCTGTAAATGCTGGGACGTGGGTCTTTCACTCTGTAAACACTGGGGCGCGGGTCTGTAACTCTCTAAACGCTGGGACGCGGGTCTGTAACTCTGTAAACACGGAGACGCGGGGTCTGTAAACGCTGGGACGCGGGTCTGTAAACGCTGGGACGCGGGTCTGTAAATCTGTAAACGCTGGGACGCGGGTCTGTAACTCTGTAAACACTGGGACGCGGGTCTGTAACTCTGTAAACGCTGGGAAGCGGGTCTGAAAAAGCTGGGACGCGGGTCTGTAAACGCTGGGACGCGGGTCTGTAAACGCTGGGACGCGGGTCTGTAAACGCTGGGACGTGGGTCTGTAACTCTGTAAACGCTGGGACGCAGGTCTGTAAACGCTGGGACGCGGGTCTGTAACTCTGTAAACGCTGGGACGTGGGTCTGTAACTCTGTAAACGCTGGGACGCGGGTCTGTAACACTGTAAACGCTGGGGCGCGGGTCTGTAACTCTGTAAACGCTGGGACACGACTCTGTAAACGCTGGGGCGCGGGTCTGTAAACACTGGGAGACGGGTCTGTAAACGCTGGGACGCGGGTCTGTAACTCTGTAAACGCTGGGAGACGGGTCTGTAAACGCTGGGAGACGGGTCTGTAAACGCTGGGACGCGGGTCTGTAACTCTGTAAACGCTGGGACGCGGGTCTGTAAACGCTGGGACGCGGGTCTGCAAACGCTGGGGCGCGGGTCTGCAAACGCTGCGGCGCGGGTCTGCAAACGCTGGGGCGCGGGTCTGTATCTCTGTAAACGCTGGGACGCGGGTCTGTATCTCTGTAAACGCTGGGACGCGGGTCTGTAACTCTAAACGCTGGGACGCGGGTCTGCAAACGCTGGTACGCGGGTCTGTAAACGCTGGGACACGGGTCTGTGACTCTGTAAACGCTGGGACGCGGGTCTGTAAATGCTGGGACGCGGGTCTGTAACTCTGTAAACGCTGGGACGCGGGTCTGTAAACGCTGGGACGCGGGTCTGTAACTCTGTAAACGCTGGGACGCGGGTCTGTAAACGCTGGGACGCGGGTCTGTAACTCTGTAAACGCTGGGACGCGGGTCTGTCACTCTGTAAACGCTGGGACGCGGGTCTGTAACTCTGTAAACGCTGGGAAACGGTCTGTAACTCTAAACGCTGGGACGCCGTTCTGTAAACGCTGGGACGCGGGTCTGTAAACGGTGGGACGCGGGTCTGTAACTCTGTAAACGCTGGGACGCGGGTCTGTAACTCTGTAAACGCTGGGACGCGGGTCTGTAAACGCTGGGACGCGGGTCTGTCACTCTGTAAACACTGGGACGCGGGTATGTAAATGCTGGGACGCGGGTCTGTAAACGCTGGGACGCGGGTCTGTAAACGCTGGGACGCGGGTCTCTAAACGCTGGGACGCGGGTCTGTAACTCTGTAAACACTGAGACGCGGGGTCTGTAAACGCTGGGACGCGGGTCTGTAAACGCTGGGACGCGGGTCTGTAAACGCTGGGACGCGGGTCTGTAAACGTTGGGACGCGGGTCTGTAAATCTGTAAACGCCGGGACGCGGGTCTGTAACTCTGTAAACACTGGGACGCGGGTCTGTAACTCTGTAAACGCTGGGAAGCGGGTCTGAAAACGCTGGGACGCGGGTCTGTAAACGCTGGGACGCGGGTCTGTAAACGCTGGGACGCGGGTCTGTAACTCTGTAAACGCTGGGACGCGGGTCTGTAACTCTGTAAACGTTGGGACGCGGGTCTGTAAACGCTGGGACGCGGGTCTGTCACTCTGTAAACGCTGGGACGCGGGTCTGTAAACGCTGGGACGTGGGTCTGTAAACGCTGGGACGCGGGTCTGTAAACGCTGGGACGCGGGTCTGTAACTCTGTAAACGCTGGGACGCGGGTCTGTCACTCTGTAAACGCTGGGACGTGGGTCTGTAACTCTGTAAACGATGGGACTCGGGTCTGTAACTCTAAACGTTGGGACGCGGGTCTGTAAACGCTGGGACGCGGGACTGTAAATCTGTAAACGCCGGGACGCGGGTCTGTAACTCTGTAAACACTGGGACGCGGGTCTGTAACTCTGTAAACGCTGGGAAGCGGGTCTGAAAACGCTGGGACGCGGGTCTGTAAACGCTGGGACGCGGGTCTGTAAACGCTGGGACGCGGGTCTGTAACTCTGTAAACGCTGGGACGCGGGTCTGTAACTCTGTAAACGTTGGGACGCGGGTCTGTAAACGCTGGGACGCGGGTCTGTCACTCTGTAAACGCTGGGACGCGGGTCTGTAAACGCTGGGACGTGGGTCTGTAAACGCTGGGACGCGGGTCTGTAAACGCTGGGACGCGGGTCTGTAACTCTGTAAATGCTGGGACGTGGGTCTTTCACTCTGTAAACGCTGGGGCGCGGGTCTGTAACTCTGTAAACGCTGGGACGCGGGTCTGTAACTCTGTAAACGCTGGGACGCGGGTCTATATCTCTGTAAACGCTGGGACGTGGGTCTGTAACTCTGTAAACGCTGGGACGCGGGTCTGTAAACGCTGGGACGCGGGTCTGTAACTCTGTAAACGCTGGGACGCGGGTCTGTAACTCTGTAAACACTGGGACGCGGGTCTGTAAACACTGGGGCGCGGGTCTGTAACTCTGTAAACGCTGGGACGCGGGTCTGTAACTCTGTAAACGCTGTGACGCGGGTCTGTAACTCTGTAAACGCTGGGACGCGGGTCTGTAACTCTGTAACCGCTGGGACGCGGGTCTGTAAACGCTGGGACGCGGGGTCTGTAAACGCTGGGACGCGGGTCTGTAAACGCTGGGACGCAGGTCTGTAAACGCTGGGACGCGGGTCTGTCACTCTGTAAACGCTGGGACGCGGGTCTGTAAACGCTGGGACGTGGGTCTGTAAACGCTGGGACGCGGGTCTGTAAACGCTGGGACGCGGGTCTGTAACTCTGTAAATGCTGGGACGCGGGTCTGTAAACGCTGGGACGCGGGTCTGTAACTCTGTAAACGCTGGGACGCGGGTCTGTAAACGCTGGGACGCGGGTCTGTAAACGCTGGGACGCGGGTCTGTAAACGCTGGGACGCGGGTCTGTAAACGCTGGGACGTGTGTCTGTAACTCTGTAAACGCTGGGACGTGGGATACTTGATTCCCACGCTGCATGTCTGCGAACTGAGGACTGAATGTACAGACTGGATCCCTGAACTTGGCTTCAATCAGTTCCAGATTCTGGCATCAGGCTGATGGTGGGAATCCTGGGGTTGAGTCCTGAACTAGGGGGGGGGGGGGGCACTGTTTTAGGACAGAGATGAGGAGAGTTATTTCTCAGAGGGTTGTGTGACTTTGGAACTCTCTGCTGCAGAAGGTGGTGGAGGTGGGTCACTGAATATTTTTAAGGCCGAGGTAGATGGATTCTTGTCAGACAAGGGAATCAAAGGTTATCAGGGTTAGATGGGAATGTGGAAATCGAAACACAAGATGATCAGCCATGATCTTATTGAATGGTGGAGCAGACTCGAGGGGCTGAATGGGCTACTTCTGCTCCTAGTTTCTATGTCCATATGTTTCAGTGACAGCCCATCCCAAGTACCATGAGGGAGCAGCAGATCAGTTTAGAGATTGTGTCCATATTATAACTGGCCATTCACAGAGACAAGTGTCATTGCAAACTCGCACACGTGCACACACACACCGCGTACACACACACCACACACCGCGTACACACACCGCACAGCGCATACACATACACACACCGCGTACACACACCGCACAGCGCGTACACACACACACACACACCGCACACCGCACAGCGCGTACACACACACACACACACCGCAGACACTGCGTACACACACACACCGCACACACACACCGCGTACACACACCGCACACACCCACCGTGTACACACACACCACACAGCGCCTTCACACACACAACAGAACACACTTTGAACTAAATTGCTGTTCCTTCACTGTCGCTGGGTCAAAATCCTGGAACTCCCTCCCTAACAGCACTGTGGGTGTACCTACACCACATGGACTGCAGCGGTTCAAGGAGGCAGCTCACCACCACCTTCCCAAGGGCAACTAGGGATGGGCAATAAATGCTGGCTCAGGCAGTGATGCCCACATCCTGTGAGTGAATAAAAAAATCACGCATGTACACTCACTCATTCCCAGAGGCAACACCCCAATGTGCACTCATTCACACCCAGGCACTCACACACGGACTGATTACTGCCCATAAACACACCCACACACACTCACTCTGACACACCCACACCCACGCACACTCACTCACACACACCCACACCCACGCACGCTCACACACACACACACACGCACACACACACACGCACGCTCACTCACACACACCCACGCACGCTCACTCACACACACCCACACCCACGCACGCTCACACACACACACACGCACACACACCCACGCACGTTCACTCACACACCCACACACGCTCACTCACACACCCACACACTCACTCACACACACCCACGCACACTCACTCACACACACCCACCCACACACGCTCACTCACAAACACACACACACTCACTCACACACACCCACACATACTCACTCACACACACCCACACACACACACTCACAAACCCACGCACGCTCATTCACACACCCACACACACTCACACACACCCACCCACGCTCACTCACACACCCACACACACCCACACACACTCACACACACCCACACACACTCACTCACACACACTCACACACACTCACACACACCCACCCACGCTCACTCACACACACTCACACACACACCCACCCACGCTCACTCACACACACTCACACACACACTCACTCACGCTCACTCACACACACTCACACACACCCACACACACTCACTCACACACACTCACACACACACTCACTCACACACACTCACACACGCTCACTCACACACACCCACACACACACCCACACACGCTCACTCACACACCCACACACACTCACACACACCCACACACACTCACTCACACACACCCACACACGCTCACTCAAACACCCACACACGCTCACTCACACACACACACACACTCACACACACCCACACACACTCACTCACACACACCCACACACACACACCCACACACACTCACACACACACCGACACACGCTCACTCACACACACCCACACACGCTCATTCACACACACCCACACACGCTCATTCACACACCCACACACGCTCATTCACACACCCACGCACGCTCACACACACCCACACGCTCACTCACACACACACACGCTCACTCACACACTCACACACACCCACTCACTCACACAGACCCACACACACTCACTCACACCCACCCACACTCAGTCACTCACACACACCAACACACGCTCACTCACACACACCCACCCACACACGCTCACTCACACACACACACTCACTCACACACACCCACACACGCTCACTCACACACACCCACACACGCTCACTCACACACACCCACACACACACCCACACACACCCACACACACACCCACACACACTCACTCACACACACCCACACCCACGCACGCTCGCTCACACACACCCACACACGCTCACTCACACACACCCACACACGCTCACTCACACACACCCACGCTCCCTCTCCCACACCCACACACACTCACTCACACACTCACACACTCACACACACCCACGCTCCCTCTCCCACACCCACACACACTCACTCACACACTCACACACTCACACACACCCACACACACACCCACACACACTCACTCACACACACACACACACCCACACACGCTCACTCACAAACACACACACACTCACTCACACACACCCACACACGCTCACTCACACACACCCACACACGCTCACTCACACACACCCACGCTCCCTCTCCCACACCCACACACACTCACTCACACACTCACACACTCACACACACCCACGCTCCCTCTCCCACACCCACACACACTCACTCACACACTCACACACTCACACACACCCACACACACACCCACACACACTCACTCACACACACACACACACCCACACACACTCACTCACACACACACACACACACACACACACACCCACACACACTCACTCACACACACACACACAGCCAAGATGCACACACACCCATGCAGACAATCATTTAAGTACATATACACATGGACATCCATTCAGCAATGATCACTCTTGCACACTGTGTTCAGGTTCAGCCGACTCCGACGGAGGGCGTTCCCAGTTTCTGACAGCTGAATGAAAAGCTTGAGGCTGGAGTGTGCCACTGCTTCAAGTGGCTGCTGTTGGGCTGGTGAGAGAGACCTACCTGTTTATACAGCTGAGCTTTCAGCCTGTTAGTCTGATACTCTGCCCTGCGTCTGTCCTCATCTCGTTTCCTGGTCACCTCTGGGAGCTGCTCATAGAGGCTGCAAAGGGACAGAAAAAGGACTTCAGTGAAATCTGACCACATCTTCCTGACTCTCGTATGGTACAAGGGCTTTCAATGGGGGAGTGAAGAGCTGACATTGAGCTCATTCAGAACCATCCTGCCCATTGCTCCATCCCCGAGTCACAGATCCTCTCTCCCCCCCATCAACCACAGGGACACCGACCCTCTCCCTCCTCTTCACCCCCCTGGGGCACAGACCCCCCCCCCATCCCCCACCCTCCCCCCACGCTGAACATGGACCCTCAGCCCATTCCACATGCACCACCCCCACCCCCCCCACCACCCAGGACACAGACCCTCCCCCATTCACCACCCTCCCCCCACGCTGGACATGGACCCTCAGCCCATTCCACATGCACCACCCCCAGCCCCCAGCCCCCCCCCACCCGGGACACAGACCCCCACCCATCCCCCACCCTCCCACCACGCTGGACATGGACCCTCACCCCATTCCACATGCACCACCCCCACCCCCCCACCACCCAGGACACAGACCACCCCCCCATCCCCCACCCTCCCCCCACACCGGACACAGACCCTCACCCCAGCCCCCTGGGACATGGGTTGTCATGAAGGTATTAACGTGTATAATGTTAATGGAAATTATTTTTGAATTGGACTTGTAGTAGGGTCTGTGTCTGTGGGTGTGAGTGTGAGTGTGAGGGTCTTAATTGGATTAAAGCCAGTTAGTCTGGGTGCTTTGATACGTCGTAGTTTTGAGGTGTAACAGTAAGGTAAAGAGGACATTTGCATTTTGTTGAATAAATCGTTCCAAGACTGGGGGCTGAAATCTTCTACCTCGCTTGGAGACACCAAGCAATGTTACTAATAGAATTGGTACTAGCAAAGTGGTTTTATTGTTAGAGGTGGAGTTCAAAGGGCCCTGGTGATACAAGGAGAATTTGCATTCAAAGATATAACCCGAGAGGAGTTTGTGTGTGCAGTTCGGAGGCATGGATGATCTAAGATGCCCATGAGCCTACAGTTGTCACCGAAGGAGCGAATTGAAAGGAACTTCAGGTTGAACTTGCAGGATAAAATGTGCTTTGCCTGGGATCTGTTTAAGTCTTTGGGTTATTGTTGCCTTGGGGAAGATTACCTGGGAGTGATTACTTTGGGGATTTGTTTAATAGCTATTATAGTAGTAATTTGTAGACATATGCATGTGTTTACTACCTTGTTAGATTAATAAATGTTTAATTTAAATTATATAAAAAGCCTCTCGAGGCTCGGTGGTTTTTATTCCTGAATTCAGAGCTGCATCTCAATTGTACCAACTGAAAATCTAGGTTAAGACAGTTGTTTGAAGTCTCCCTCTGGGGTTTGAAATAGCTCAGCCTTTACCAACAGCTGTGTCATAACATGGACCTTCACCCCATCGCCCCGGGACATGAACACTCTCCCTCCCCATGGGACACGACCTGTCTCTCCCACCAACAACTGAATTCAACCTCTCTCAGCTTTGACCTGGTGGGATTTGAACTGATGCCTCCCCCAGGTTGCCGGACAGCTCTGGGGTCAGTGTGTTGGGGAAAACAGGGGAGAATCCTGGGTGACTGGGAGCGTTCCATCATTCGGCCTATCCCGAGCAGAGCTGCAACAACAGGACAGGGTGAAAGATCTCGACACCAGCGTCACAAGATTCGGAAAGGACTTGATAGGGTGGACGCTGAGAGATTGTTTCCACTTGCCAGGAAATCTAAAACACAGGGCTGGGGGGTGGGGGCACGATCTTGGGATAAGGGGACGACCATTTAGCACTGAGATGAGGAGAAATTACTTCAAAGGGTTGTGAATCTTTGAAATTCTCCACCCCAGAGGGTTGTGGATGCTCCATGGTTGAATATATTTCAGGCTGGGATGGACAGGGAATTAGGGGACATGGGGAGCGGGCGGGAAAATGGGAGTTGAAGTCCAAGGTCAGCCATGATCCCGTTGAACAGCGGAGCAGGCTCGAGGGGACACGGGGTCTACTCCTGCTCCTATTTCTGATGAAGACCCGGAGTAACACTCACCGCTTGGACCTGTCAAACATTTCCCTCTTTGGGATTCTCCTCTTGAATAAAATAGCTTCGGCTGAAAAATACAAGCGAGAGAAGGTGACCCTGGCTTTGGGTAGAACTGTTAAACATGTTAAACGCTGACAGCAAAATACACCCAAATCACAAGGGGCAGGATATGAGTGTCACTGACAAGTCCATCCTACACTATTACCCATCCTAGATAACACCCTCCCCCACCCCCACTGGGTACACCCGAATAGCTTGCTAGGCCACTTCAGAGGGCAGTTCAAATGCAGTCACATGAGCGCAGGATTGGAGTCACATCTTGACTCACACAGGTAAAGAACAGCAGGTTTCAGTAGTGAACCAGCTGGATTTTGACCACATGGTCACTTTTACTGGTCCCAGCTTCTTAATATCTGTTTTTTTTAATGCAGGGGCCTAAGTTACAGGTCCAGGGACCTAAGCACGGCACTACCACATTCAGTCTGGGTGACAACAACCCCAGGCTGACAGTGGTTAGATTAAGCAGGGTGGGTGGGTACAGAGACTCGTGTGGCACATCGACAGCAGCGTGGACCAGACGGCCCGTTTCGGTGTTGTACAGGAGGGGTAATTATGGAATTGGGTGTAAATGTGTGCTCACCGAGCTGATGGCCCTTCCTATCCCTGGGGCCTCTCTCCTGGGGCTGGTTGAAAAGTCTCTCTCTCTCACTCTGCAGGATGTTCTGTATCTTCCTCTCTTCCATCAGTAACTCCAGGCGCTTCACCCGTTGCCGGGAATGGGAGATGAAATCCGGTCTGTTCATGTGTAAGGCTTCCTGTCAAACAGCAAAATAAAACAGACAGCCGCGGATACACTTGTGGACTCGGTACTGAGCCACAGTACACCAGAGCACTCCTGCTTTCAAGCCCGATCTGCGGGAGGTCTGCCTCCTCTGAAGATGCTGATTCTCTGCTGGGAAACAGCTCCATCGCCGCTGAGCCAAGCGGCTGTTTCCCATGTGTGGACTCTCTCGGCTTAGCACATTACCAGACTGCCCTCCCCGGCTCACAAAGAAATTCTCTGGCATATGTGAGGATCCCAACCCCAGATCAGCCCTCCCTGTCCTCCCTGTCCCATCACCACCCTTCCCCCATCTCATCGCTCCAAAAATGACACCTCCACCACTCGCAACATCTTTTCCACAATGAATGTTGGGCCCTGACTGACTGGAGACATTTAATCAATAATATTTCAGTCCAGTTCTCTGGTGTTTCCAAGATCTCGTTGAAACGTATAAACCTCTTTGGAGGGGGTGACAGAGAAGATGCTGAGGGGGCCGTTTCTCATGGCTAAAGGTTCTGGGACGAGAGGGCATGGTCTCAAGATAAGGGAGTGGACATTTCAGACCGAGAGGAGGAGAAAATGAGGAGGGTCGTGAATCTTTGGACTCCTCCACCCCAGAGGGTTGCGGATGTTGAGTTGTATTCAGGGCCGAGATTGAGAGATTTAGTTTTGGAAATGAAAGGAATCGAGAGATTTCAAAGCAGGCTCTTGGGGCTGTAAAGTCAACTCCTGCTCCTCTTTATTAGATAAGAGCATTAGAAATGTGAGAAATAGGAGTTGGAGAAGGCCATTAGACCATCGATCCTGCTCTGCCTTTCAATAAAATCATGGCTGATCCTCCACACCACCTTAACCTCCCCCCATTATCCACATATACCCCGATTCCCTCAGGACACAAAAATCTATCAACCTCTGCCTTTGATGTACTCAACGATGGAGCATCCCACAGGTCTCAAGGGTAGAGAATTCCTAAGAGTCACAACCCTTCAAGTGAAATAATTTCTCCTTATCTCAGTCCTAAATGGTGGACTATACCTTGAGAGTGTGACACCTAATTCAAGACTCTCCAGCCTGGGGGTAACACTCACTGCGTCTCCTGTTAAGTTAAGCCCTTTAAGAATTTTCTATGTTCCTATTAAAACATCTCTCATTTTTTTAGATTCAAGGGAATACACAATCACTCCTCATAGGGCAATCTTCTCTCGTCCCAGGAATCAGACTGGTGAATCTCCGTTGCACTCCTCTAAGGCAGGTATATCCTTCCTTACAGAAGGAGACCAAAACTGTACACAGTGCTGGTGTCATAGAGGAAGACACAAACAACTTCCCAGAAATACTCGGGAGCCAAGGGTCGAGTGAGAAGAAGGAATTGAAGGAAATTAATATTAGTAAAAAAATAGTGCTGGAGAAATTAATGGGACTGAAAGCTGATAAATCCCCAGGGCCTGATAATCTACATCCCAGGGTACTAAAGCAGGTGGCCATGGAAATAGTGGATGTGTTAGTTGTCATCTTCCAGAACTCTGTAGATTCTGGAACAGTCTTGGCAGGTTGGAGGGTGAAAAATGTAATCCCACTATTTAAAAAAGGAGGAAGGGTGAAAACAGCGAATTATAGATCGGTTAGCCTAACCTCAGCAGTAGGGAAAATGCTAAAATAAAAACAAAGAAAACTGCGGATGCTGGAAATTAGCACATTCGTTTAGATAATATCACCAACTTTAACTTTAACACCTATGTGTTCTTTTGTCCCATTGTCACTGACATCTTTTGATGATCTGCTTCTATCACTGCTTGTTTGTCTACACAAGCACCTCTGTCTCTCTCTCTATCTCTCCGCCCCCCCCCCACCCCCCCCACACACACACCTTAAACCAGCTTATATTTCAACTCTTTCCTGGACTCGAAATCAAGTTCTGTCGAAGGGTCATGAGGACTCGAAACGTCAACTCTTTTCTTCTCCGCCGATGCTGCCAGACCTGCTGAGTTTTTCCAGGTAATTCGGAAAATGCTAAAGTCTTTTATAAAGGGTGTGACAACAGGACACTTAGAAAATATCAACGGGATTAGACAAAGTCAACATGGATTTATGAAAGGCAAACCATCCTACTGGAGTTTTTTTTGAAGATATAATTAGCAGAATAGATAAGGGAGAACCAGTGGATGTGGTGTATTTGGATTTTCAGAAAGCTTTTGATAAAGTCCCACATAAGAGGTTAGTGTGTAAAATTAAAGCGTATGGGACTGGGAGTAATATATTGGCATGGATTGAGAATTGGTTAGCAGACAGGAAACAGAGAGTAGGAATAAATGGGCCTTTTTCAGAGTGGCAGGTGGTGATTAGTGGGGTACCGCAGGGATCAGTACTTGGGCCCCGGCTGTTCACAATATATATCAATGATTTAGATCCGGGAACAAAATGGTTGGCAAGTTGACTGATTGGCTGAGGTGTTGCCATGGAGAAATCAACTTGGGGAACCATAGGCTCACCAAGCTCCCAGGTAATGCAAAAAAGGTGCAAGGCTTGAACATATTGGTCAAGGCATCGCCCTGAGGAATGAGTCAGCGAATGGCTGTCACTTATTTTATTTAGCTGAAGCAGATGCAATGTGTGTACATGTTCCTTCTGTCTGTGAAGAGCACAGCCCTGTAGATTACTACCTATACCTTTCAGTATATGCAAACGCACCACCCTGCCAGCCTGACTGACAATCTTAAAATGGTTGTCAGTGTCATTCTTAGCACACCGAGAATTATTTAGCAAATGTTGTCCAATCGCGGAATCACATCTAAAGCTGGACACTGTGTTTTGAGTTTTACAATTACGGACTGTTTGAGTATAGTCTGTACCTTGCTCACTGTGAACAGCGGCTGGGACATGCTGTTTGATGTGATCTGCCAGTCTTTGGGATGCACAGCCTGCATACCAAGCATCACACTGGCACTGAAATTCATATGCCACATTATTCATCTATGTGATAGGCAGAATGTCTTTTTGGCTTGATGCCAGCATCCTGTTAGTGGTGAATAGCACTCGTACTGCTGCTGCATGGTGGCAGCGTGACACAGCTAGCTTCAACTGTGGCTCAAATGTTTCACATTTTATAAAATAATCTTCAGTGTGCTAGAATTATGCAGATCACATCTGTACAACCCACACCCCAATAACAAATCTCAATTTACGATTGTCAGTCAGGCTTGCAGAGTGGCACATTTACGTGTATTGGAAGCTACATATATTAATACACAGAGCCCTGTTCTTTGCAGACAGAAAGAACACTGCGCCTGTTTCAGCTAAACAAAATAAGTGACAGCCATTCACTAACTCATTCCTCAGGGCAATGCCTTGACTAATCAGGGTCAAGCTTCCTGCCTTAAATTTCAAACAATGCTTGGAAGTTAACAGTCAGTCACCATCAGTTGGTGCATTCTCCATGCCAATGCCTCTACTAATCAGAGTTCACATGCCAACCAATCAGCACTCTCTTCTCATACAGTATAAATTGCTGTTTTCCGCTTATAATTGTCCATTTGCAAAATGTCCTGATGAGTGCAAGACAAAAAGCTTTGACATGTCTCTTTCTTTCACAATACTCAAGTTCTGCACTACCAAACTACTAACTATTTAGAAACTGTTTGAGTCTCAGCTTATTCTTAGCTCTTGTAGCTGAATGTTAAAATGCCTCCAAACCCAACCCTGTTGCAATGGGAGACTGAGACTCCACCAGACACTCTACCATTCACCACCATCGCTTAATTAGCAAGTGTGGTTCACTGAGCTAACACAGCACTGATTACTTGTGCTTTAATCTTCCCTCAAAGCCTCACATGTCGAACTTTACCATGGGAACAGTGTGCGTCTGTTGCTGCAAAGTTTCACTATTATTGCAAGTCACACAACTTTCCTTACTTTCAAGGTGATGCGTATTAAGGGGGAAGGATTCTTCAGAAGAGCGTCACCCTGTGCAGGTTCCTGGCCCCAGGCTCTCGCACTATTGCTGATCCATTGCTGTTGTAGCTGTTTCTCTCGCAGTGGTTCTCTGCACAAGGTGGTAGATGGTAACAATTCAAAATTGCCTGAAGTGTGACTGTGGCAGGTCCCTGGATCATTCTCCTTCCTCAAGGCCCATTTCAGCTCAGTGGCAGGAATGAACCAGGCTGGGGTTTGATAAAATAAAGATATTAACTCTCACTCAAAAACCACACGTGTCATCACAACTGTACAGCCTGTAACCCAAAACAACCCAATAGAAAATCACACCTGTACAGCCTGTAATCCAAAACAACCCAATAGAAAATCACACCTGTACAGCCTGTAATCCAAAACAACCCAATAGAAAATCACACATGTACAGCCTGTAATCCAAAACAACCCAATAGAAAATCACACCTGTACAGCCTGTAACCCAAAACAACCCAATAGAAAATCACACCTGTACATCCTGTAATCCACAACAACCCCAATAGAAAATCACACCTGTACAGCCTGTAACCCTAAAAAACCCCAATAGAAAATCACACCTGTACAGCCTGTAATCCACAACAACACCCATAGAAAATCACACCTGTACAGCCCGTAACCCTAAACAATCCAATAGAAAATCACACCTGTACAGCCTGCAATCTACAACAACCCCAATAACAAATCACACCTGTACACCCCACACCTTAATAACAAATCACACCTGTACACCCCACACCCCAATAACAAATCACACCTGTACACCCCACACCCCAATAACAAATCACACCTGTACGCCCCACACCATAGTAACAAATCACACCTGTACACCCCACACCCCAATAACAAATCACACCTGTACACCCCACACCCCAATAACAAATCACACCTGTACACCCCACATCCCAATAATAAATTACACCTGTACACCCCAAACCCCAATAACAAATCACACCTGTACACCCCACACCCCAACAACAAATCACACCTGTACACCCCACACACCAATAACAAATCACACCTGTACGCCCCACACCCCAATAACAAATCACACCTGTACACCCCACACCCCAATAACAAATCACACCTGTACGCCCCACACCATAGTAACAAATCACACCTGTACACCCCACACCCCAATAACAAATCACACCTGTACACCCCACACCCCAATAACAAATCACACCTGTACACCCCACATCCCAATAATAAATTACACCTGTACACCCCAAACCCCAATAACAAATCACACCTGTACACCCCACACCCCAACAACAAATCACACCTGTACACCCCACACACCAATAACAAATCACACCTGTACGCCCCACACCCCAATAACAAATCACACCTGTACACCCCACACCCCAATAACAAATCACACCTGTACACCCCACACCCCAATAACAAATCACACCTGTACGCCCCACACCCCAATAACAAATCACACCTGTACACCCCACACCCCAATAACAAATCACACCTGTACACCCCACACCCCAATAACAAATCACACCTGTACGCCCCACACCCCAATAACAAATCACACCTGTACACCCCACACCCCAATAACAAATCACACCTGTACACCCCACACCCCAATAACAAATCACACCTGTACACCCCACACCCCAATAACAAATCACACCTGTACACCCCACATCCCAATAACAAATCACACCTGTACACCCTACACCCAATAACAAATCACACCTGTATGACCCACACACCAGTAACAAATCACACCTGTACACCCCACATCCCAATAACAAATCACACCTGTACACTCCACACCCCAATAACAAATCACACCTACACACCCCACACCCCAATAACAAATCACATCTGTACACCCCACACCCCACTAACAAATCACACCTGTACGACCCAAACACCAGTAACAAATCACACCTGTACACCCCACACCCCAATAACAAATCACACCTGTACACCCCACACCCCAATAACAAATCACACCTGTACACCCCACACCCCAATAACAAATCACACCTGTACACCCCACACCCCAATAACAAATCACACCTGTACACCCCACACCATAGTAACAAATCACACCTGTACACCCCACACCCCAATAACAAATCACACCTGTACACCCCACACCCCAATAACAAATCACACCTGTACACCCCACACCCCAATAACAAATCACACCTGTACACTACACACCCCAATAACAAATCACACCTGTACACCCCACCCCAATAACAAATCACACCTGTACACCCCACACCCCAATAACAAATCACACCTGTACACCCCACACCCCAATAACAAATCACACCTGTACACCCCACACCCCAACAACAAATCACACCTGTACCCCACATCCCAACAACAAATCACACCTGTACACCCCACACCATAGTAACAAATCACACCTGTACACCCCACACCCCAATAACAAATCACACCTGTACACCCCACACCCCAATAACAAATCACACCTGTACACTCCACACCCCAATAACAAATCACACCTGTACACCCCACACCCCACTAACAAATCACACCTGTACGACCCAAACACCAGTAACAAATCACACCTGTACACCCCACACCCCAATAACAAATCACACCTGTACACCCCACACCCCAATAACAAATCACACCTGTACACCCCACACCCCAATAACAAATCACACCTGTACACCCCACACCATAGTAACAAATCACACCTGTACACCCCACACCCCAATAACAAATCACACCTGTACACCCCACACCCCAACAACAAATCACACCTGTACACCCCACACCCCAATAACAAATCACACCTGTACACCCCACACCCCAATAACAAATCACACCTGTACACTACACACCCCAATAACAAATCACACCTACACACCCCACACCCCAACAACAAATCACACCTGTACCCCACATCCCAACAACAAATCACACCTGTACACCCCACACCCCAACAACAAATCACACCTGTACACCCCACACCATAGTAACAAATCACACCTGTACACCCCACACCCCAATAACAAATCACACCTGTACACTCCACACCCCAATAACAAATCACACCTGTACACCCCACACCCCAACAACAACTCACACCTGTACACCCCACACCATAGTAACAAATCAAACCTGTACACCTCACACCATAGTAACAAATCACACCTGTACACCCCACACCCCAATAACAAATCACACCTGTACGCCCCACACCCCAATAACAAATCACACCTATACACCCCACACCCCAATAACAAATCACACCTGTACACCCCACACCCCAATAACAAATCACACCTGTACACCCCACACCCCAACAACAAATCACACCTGTACACCCCACACCCCAATAACAAATCACACCTGTACACCCCACACCCCAATAACAAATCACACCTGTACACCCCACACCCCAATAACAAATCACACCTGTACGCCCCACACCCCAATAACAAATCACACCTGTACAACCCACACCCCAATAACAAATCACACCTGTACACCCCACACCCCAATAACAAATCACACCTGTACACCCCACACCATAGTAACAAATCACACCTGTACACCCCACACCCCAATAACAAATCACACCTGTACACCCCACACCATAGTAACAAATCACACCTGTACGCCCCACACCCCAATAACAAATCACACCTGTACACCCCACACCCCAGTAACAAATCACACCTGTACGCCCCACACCCCAATAACAAATCACACCTGTACACACCACACCCCAGTAACAAATCACACCTGTACGCCCCACACCCCAATAACAAATCACACCTGTACACCCCACACCCCAGTAATAAATCACACCTGTACGCCCCACACCCCAATAACAAATCACACCTGTACACCCCACACCTCAATAACAAATCACACCTGTACACCCCACACCCCAATAACAAATCACACCTGTACGCCCCACACCCCAATAACAAATCACACCTGTACGCCCCACACCCCAATAACAAATCACACCTGTACACCCCACACCCCAGTAATAAATCACACCTGTACGCCCCACACCCCAATAACAAATCACACCTGTACACCCCACACCCCAATAACAAATCACACCTGTACACCCCACACCCCAGTAATAAATCACACCTGTACGCCCCACACCCCAATAACAAATCACACCTGTACACCCCACACCCCAATAACAAATCACACCTGTACACCCCACACCATAGTTACAAATCACACCGATCTGTTGAGGGCGGGGATTCAAATGAAGGGGACTGAGGTGGTCGACTCCTCCCTCCAGTGGAGAATCCAGGAAAAGAGGTCTCTGCGCTCCAAGTATACGTTCCTGGTATGAGTGTTTGAGAAAGTGACATCCAAATAACAAAAGATGTAAAAATTATCAGAACTGTTCAGATTTTGGGGCGAAGGTTTTGGAGCGAGGGCAACTTGGAATTGAGAGATAAAGCCCTCATAGGCTAGAGTTTCACAGGAACAGGAGGAGGCCATCTAGCCACTTGAACCTGTTACAAGGGAACAAGAGGAGGCCACTCAGCCCCTTGAGCCTGTTACACAGGAACCAAATTATGCCATTCAGCCCCTTGAGCCTATTACCCGGGAACCGGAGGAGGCCATTCAGTCACAGCTGGTCTGTGTAACTCCATTTCCCCACCTTTGCTTCATATCCCTTGAGGCTCTTACACAACAGCAATCTCATTCAGACAGCGGGTGACGAATCGAGTGGATGATTCCTGACTGAATGGAATGGTGGCTTACCTGGCCCAGCTGATGTCCTGCCGTCTTTCCCAGGAGCCCTCTCTGTGTGTGAGCTGCCCTTCCTCTTCCTGTCCTTGGCTCTGGCGGAGCTGCAGCCGGCGGGAGAGGCTGAGTGCTGACGGTGACTGCCCAGGACAGCTGGTCGATGCAGGGTTGGCTCTGAATCTGGCGAAGGGAAGGTCACGCCCACATCGCGGGTCCGTCTCCCCTTAGCACTCGCGACAATTGGCAGAGATTCTGACACATGGCACAAAACAATGGTACAGACAGAGAGAGGCAGAGTGGGGGAACATCTGTCTCTACTATAACAGGGGCATCCAGCACATTGAGGGACTGGCGGGAGGGCGGGGGTGTGTGTGTGTGTCTGTATGTGTGTCTGTATGTGTGTGTGTGTGTCTGTATGTGTGTGTGTGTGTGTGTGTCTGTATGTGTGTGTGTGTGTGTCTGTCTGTATGTGTGTGTGTGTGTGTCTGTATGTGTGTGTGTGTGTGTCTGTATGTGTGTGTCTGTGTGTGTGTGTGTGTGTGTGTGTCTGTATGTGTGTGTGTATGTGTGTGTGTGTGTGTCTGTGTGTGTGTGTGTGTGTGTGTGTGTCTGTATGTGTGTGTGTGTGTGTGTTTGTGTGTGTGTGTGTCTGTATGTGTGTGTGTGTGTGTGTGTGTGTGTGTGTGTCTGTATGTGTGTGTGTGTGTATTAGCCTTAACTACTTGCTGTACCTGTAAACTAACTTTTTGTGACTCGTACAAGAACACCGAGGTCCCTCTGCAGCTCAGAATTATGCAGCCGTTCTCCATTTAAGTAATACTCTGCTTTTTTGTTCTTCCTGCCACAGTGAACAACTTCACATTTTCCCACATTAAACTCCATTTGCCAGATCCTTGCCCACTCACTCAACCTATCTCTATCCATCTGCAACCTCCTCATGTCCTCTTCACCACATACTTTCCTAGCTATCTTTGTTTCATCTACAAATTTAGCTACCGTGTCTTCACTCCCCTCATCTAAGTCATTGATGTAAACTGTAAAAGGTTGAGGTCCCAGCACAGACCCCTGTGGGACTCCACTAGTCACATCCTGCCAATCAGGAAAAGACCCATTTATACATACTCTCTGCTTTGTGCCAGCCAGCCAATCCTCTATCCGTGCTGACATGTTACCCACTGCACCATGAGCTTTTACCCAGCAGCAGGGAGAATGAAGGATTCCAGCAGAGCTGTGAGTGAGGAGAGACACAGCAAGAGAGATGAGCAGAGTCCTTTGCCAGCAGCATGTCGGTGCACTTCCCACTGAGCCACACTCACCGATTGCTCATCAATGCTGAGTGCTCAGTCAGTGTGGGAGGGTTCAATGTGTTGGGGCAGAGGGTGAGGGGGGTGGGGGTGTAGTTTAACCAGGGATCTTGGTCCTGCGGTGAGACCTTGGGGTAGTGTAGGCACAGAGGTCATTCCGTGATTGGATTGTGCTTGACCAGAAATCGGACAATAAGACCATAAGACATAAGAGCAGAAATTAGGCCAATCGGCCCATCGAGTCTGCTCCGCCATTCAATCATGGCTGATAAGTTTCTGAACCCCATTCTCCCGCCTTCTCCCCATAACCTTTGATCCCCTTACCAATCAAGAACCTATCTATCTCGGTCTGAAATACACTCAATGACCTGGTCTCCACAGCCTTCTGTGGCAATGAATTCCATACCGGTAGATACAAGGTGGGCCTTTATCTCACTGGGACTGGAATTCAAAGTGATGCTTCTGCTCTCTGGAGCCTCAGTCAGATCCCATCTGGAGTAACTGCAATCCATTCTGGGCTCTGCACGTCAGCTAAGATGTATTAACCATGGAGGGAGCACAGTGCAGATTCACCAGAATGATCCCTGATAAAATATGAGAGGTTGCACAGACTGGGCCTCTATGGGCTTGAGTATAGAAGATTAAGGGGTGAGCTAATCGAGGTGTTTTAAGATGATTAAAGAATTTGGGAGGGGAGATAGAGAGGAACTGTTTCCCCTGGTTTTGGGGGAGTTCACAACAAAGGGGCACAATCTTAAAATTCAAGCCCAGCCATTCAGGGAGCAGTTCCTCACTCATAGGGGAGTGGAAATCTGGAACTCTCTCCCGCAAAAAAACAAAAATAGAACAAAGCTGTTGAGGCTGGGGGTGAATGAAAATGTCAAAAAGGAGTGAGTGATTTTTGTTGAGCGAGCGTTTTGAGGGTGACGGAACCAGGACAGGCAGCTGGTGAAGATACAGATCCACCAGGGTCAAACGGAATGGTGGGTCAGGGTCGAGGGGCTGAATGGCCTCCTCAGCGCATTGCCAGCGCCCTCACCGATGCTGTTTAATGCGCACAGTGGAGGTGGGCAGTTAAGTGAAACGACGCACCAACAGCACTGCGAGGGAGACAAGGAGCCACAGACTGACTAAGACTCACTCACTCACCTGCTGGTCACTGGCAGCACTTGGACACCTGGTCTCTGCCCTCCGTGGCCTCTCCCTCCTGCGGACCGAGCTCTCTTTCTGTTTCTCAATGGTGCCGTATAAGCGGGAGAGAGGCTGCACAGTGACACGCTCCGGCCCGAAAGCCCTGACCAAGCGCTCCGTGTCAATGGTGGATATGGTGCTCCCCGTCTCGGTCTGCGTCTGCGCGTCTGTCTTGGCCAGGGCGGTGGTGTCTGACTCGGTGGTGGGTGGCCCAGCCGAACTGCTGTTCTGCGTGCCCGCGTACCGCTGGTGCTCCAGGATCTTCTCGATCCGCTGGGTGGAGATTTCCTCCAGGGAGTCGGCGCTCTCGCTCTTTGGGGTGGCCAGGGAACCTGGAGGAGGGGCAGACGGACGCGCCAGCGCTGGGTCCTCCCAAGCTCTGCGTCTCCTCTCTCTCTGCGCTGCCCTGTGCTGCCGATCCCTCCCCTCAGCGGAGAGGAGTGGGTGGTGTACCGGGTTTCTGAGGAGGCGGGCCAGCTCGTCCAAACGTTCCAGCAGGGAAAGCTCACTGGCACTGCTCGAACCCAGCCTCTTGTGCTTCTTCTGCCTCTCTTTAAACCTCTGCCACAGCTCGTCCAGGCTGCTGTATCTCTCTGTCCCTCCAGCTCTTGGCAGGCCACTGCTCTGCTCTGTTGGGGAGACTGCACTCACAGCCAGTTCAGTGTAGCGACTGATGGGGGTAGGCTGACCTCCACATCTGCCATGTCGGGGCTTTCCGGCAGCTGCCTTTGTCCATTCCAAGTACGACAGGGCATGATGTCCCCCCCCCCTCCTCCTCCTCCCAGTACCTCTGAGCCTCTCCTGTGGTGTGGGGCCAGGCTGCGTTCCTGCAGCCAACTCTGGCAGAGCTGGCCTGTCGCGTAGTTGGGTATGATTGAGAGCCCCTGCTGCTTGGCTCTCGGTCGCCGGCTCGCGGCCTTGCTTTCGGGTAAAGCGGGGGGCGCCTGTTCTGGGAGTCGCTCGGACTCCTGATGTTTGGCTGGACGGGATCGCTGGTGGAAAAGTCGCTGTCACTGACATCCCGCAGCGGCATTTTCTCAGGAAAAGTCCCTGCACCAGGGGTGAGGGAGCTCTGATGACATCGGATACCTGCGGTGACAACACGGAAACCAGGAGTGAGAGTAAAGCCAGGAGGTCAACACAAGTGAACCCTATCCAAACCTGCACCAAATCCAGTTCGCCCTCAGCCCATTTCTCACCGACCGACACTGTCATCAAGTCTAGCAACTCGTCCGGTTCAAGATTCTGATCCTTGTATTCAAATCTCCACGAGCCCTAACACTCTGAGATTATGTGCCCCTATATATCCATGACCCTACATATCCGTGTCCCTATATGTCTGTGCCCCATATGTCTGTGTTCCTATATATCCGTGCCCCTATATGTCTGTGCCCCATATGTCTGTTTTCCTATATATCTGTGCACCTATATATCCGTGTCTTTATATGTCTGTGCCCCATATGTCTGTGTTCCTATATATCTGTGCACCTATATATCCGTGTCTTTATATGTCTGTGCCCCATATGTCTGTGTTGCTATATATCCGTGCCCCTATATATCCGTGTCCCTATATGTCTGTGCCCCATATGTCTGTTTTCCTATATATCTGTGCCCCTATATATCCATGTCCCTATATGTCTGTGCCCCATATATCTGTGTCCCTATATGTCTGTGCCCCATATGTCTGTGATCCTATATATCCGTGCCCCTACATGTGCCCCTATACGTCTGTTCTCTTGAGCATCCCAAAGTTCTTTGTGCCACCAATAATGGTCGTGCCTTGTGTCAAGGTCTGAGCTATGGGATTCTCCCCATAAAGGTCTCCAACTCTCTACTTAAAACCTACATCCTCAACAAATCTTTTGGTGACCAGACCTAATATCTCCTTAAACCACTCAATGTCAAATTCTGTTTTGATAATTGCTCATGTGAAGCACCTTGGGAGGTCTTTCAACATGAAACAAAATATACAACACTCTCTCCCCGTAGCCCTGTATCAATCCCAAACTAATCCCACTGCCCCACTCTCTCCCCATAGCCCTGTATCAATCCCAAACTAATCCCACTGCCTCTCTCCCCATAGCCCTGTATCAATCCCAAACTAATCCCACTGCCTCTCTCCCCATAGCCCTGTATCAATCCCAAACTAATCCCACTGCCCCACTCTCTCCCCATAGCCCTGTATCAATCCCAAACTAATCACACTGCCCCATTCTCACCCCAAAGCCCAGTGTCAATCCCAAACTAATCCCACTGCCTCACTCTCTCCCCATAGCCCAGTATCAATCCCAAACTAATCCCATTGCCCCACTCTCTCCCCATAGCCCAGTGTCAATCCCAAACTAATCCCATTGCCTCAGTCTCTCCCCATATCCCTATATCAATCCCAAACTAATCTCACTGCCCCACTCTCTCCCCATATCCCTGTATCAATCCAAAACTAATCCCACTGCCTCACTCTCTCCCCATATCCCTGTATCAATCCCAAACTAATCCCACTGCCTCACTCTCTCCCCATATCCCTATATCAATCCCAAACTAATCCCACTGCATCACTCTCTTCCGATATCCCTGTATCAATCTCAAACTAATCCCACTGCCCCACTCTCTCCCCATAGCCCAGTGTCAATCCCAAACTAATCCCACTGCCTCACACTCTCCCCATAGCCCTGTATCAATCCCAAACTAATCCCACTGCCCCACTCTCTCCCCATAGCCCTGTATCAATCCCAAACTAATCCCACTGCCCCACTCTCACTCCATAGCCCTGTATCAATCCACAAGCTAATCCCACTGTCCCGCTCTCTCCCCATATCCCTGTATCAATCCCAAACTAATCCCACTGCCCCACTCTCTCCCCATAGCCCTGTATCAATCCCAAACTAATCCCACTGTCCCGCTCTCTCCCCATATCCCTGTATCAATCCCAAACTAATCCCACTGCCTCACTCTCTCCCCATATCCCTGTATCAATCCCAAACTAATCCCACTGCCCCACTCTCTCCCCATAGCCCTGTATCAATCCCAAACTAATCCCACTGCCTCACTCTCTCCCCATATCCCTGTTTCAATCCCAAACTAATCCCACTGCCTCACTCTCTCCCCATAGCCCAGTGTCAATCCCAAATTAATCCCACTGCCCCACTCTCTCCCCATAGCCCAGTGTCAATCCCAAACTAATCCCACTGCCCCACTCTCTCCTCATAGCCCTATATCAATCCCAAACTAATCTCACTGCCCCACTCTCTCCCCATATCCCTGTATCAATCCAAAACTAATCCCACTGCCTCACTCTCTCCCCATATCCCTGTATCAATCCCAAACTAATCCCACTGCCTCCCTCTCTCCCCATATCCCTGTATCAATCCCAAACTAATCCCACTGCATCACTCTCTTCCGATATCCCTGAATCAATCTCAAACTAATCCCACTGCCCCACTCTCTCCCCATAGCCCAGTGTCGATCCCAAACTAATCCCACTGCCTCACACTCTCCCCATAGCCCTGTATCAATCCCAAACTAATCCCACTGCCCCACTCTCTCCCCATAGCCCTGTATCAATCCCAAACTAATCCCACTGCCCCACTCTCACTCCATAGCCCTGTATCAATCCCAAACTAATCCCACTGCCTCACTCTGTCCCCATAGCCCAGTGTCAATCCCAAACAAATCTCACTGCCCCACTTTCTCCCCATAGCCCAGTGTCAATCCCAAACTAATCTCACTGCCTCACTCTCTCACAATGGCCGTGTATCAATCCCAAACTAATCTCACTGCCTCACTCTCTCACAATGGCCGTGTATCAATCCCAAACTAATCCCACTGCCTCAATCTCTCCCCATAGCCCTGTATCAATCCCAAACTAATCTCACTGCCTCACTCTCTCCCCATAGCCCTGTATCAATCCCAAACTAATCCCACTGCCCCACTCTCTCCCCATAGCCCTGTATCAATCCCAAACTAATCTCACTGCCCCACTCTCTCCCCATAGCCCAGTGTCAATCCCAAACTAATCCCATTGCCTCAGTCTCTCCCCATATCCCTATATCAATCCCAAACTAATCTCACTGCCCCACTCTCTCCCCATATCCCTGTATAAATCCAAAACTAATCCCACTGCCTCACTCTCTCCCCATATCCCTGTATCAATCCCAAACTAATCCCACTGCCTCACTCTCTCCCCATATCCCTATATCAATCCCAAACTAATCCCACTGCATCACTCTCTTCCGATATCCCTGTATCAATCTCAAACTAATCCCACTGCCCCACTCTCTCCCCATAGCCCAGTGTCAATCCCAAACTAATCCCACTGCCTCACTCTCTCCCCATAGCCCAGTGTCAATCCCAAATTAATCCCACTGCCCCACTCTCTCCCCATAGCCCAGTGTCAATCCCAAACTAATCCCACTGCCCCACTCTCTCCTCATAGCCCTATATCAATCCCAAACTAATCTCACTGCCCCAGTCTCTCCCCATATCCCTGTATCAATCCAAAACTAATCCCACTGCCTCACTCTCTCCCCATATCCCTGTATCAATCCCAAACTAATCCCACTGCCTCCCTCTCTCCCCATATCCCTGTATCAATCCCAAACTAATCCCACTGCATCACTCTCTTCCGATATCCCTGAATCAATCTCAAACTAATCCCACTGCCCCACTCTCTCCCCATAGCCCAGTGTCAATCCCAAACTAATCCCACTGCCTCACACTCTCCCCATAGCCCTGTATCAATCCCAAACTAATCCCACTGCCCCACTCTCTCCCCATAGCCCTGTATCAATCCCAAACTAATCCCACTGCCCCACTCTCACTCCATAGCCCTGTATCAATCCCAAACTAATCCCACTGCCTCACTCTCTCCCCATAGCCCAGTGTCAATCCCAAACAAATCTCACTGCCCCACTTTCTCCCCATAGCCCAGTGTCAATCCCAAACTAATCTCACTGCCTCACTCTCTCACAATGGCCGTGTATCAATCCCAAACTAATCTCACTGCCTCACTCTCTCACAATGGCCGTGTATCAATCCCAAACTAATCCCACTGCCTCAATCTCTCCCCATAGCCCTGTATCAATCCCAAACTAATCTCACTGCCTCACTCTCTCCCCATAGCCCTGTATCAATCCCAAACTAATCCCACTGCCCCACTCTCTCCCCATAGCCCTGTATCAATCCCAAACTAATCTCACTGCCCCACTCTCTCCCCATAGCCCAGTGTCAATCCCAAACTAATCCCATTGCCTCAGTCTCTCCCCATATCCCTATATCAATCCCAAACTAATCTCACTGCCCCACTCTCTCCCCATAGCCCTGTATCAATCCCAAACTAATCTCACTGCCCCACTCTCTCCCCATAGCCCAGTGTCAATCCCAAACTAATCCCATTGCCTCAGTCTCTCCCCATATCCCTATATCAATCCCAAACTAATCTCACTGCCCCACTCTCTCCCCATATCCCTGTATCAATCCAAAACTAATCCCACTGCCTCACTCTCTCCCCATATCCCTGTATCAATCCCAAACTAATCCCACTGCCTCACTCTCTCCCCATATCCCTATATCAATCCCAAACTAATCCCACTGCATCACTCTCTTCCGATATCCCTGTATCAATCTCAAACTAATCCCACTGCCCCACTCTCTCCCCATAGCCCAGTGTCAATCCCAAACTAATCCCACTGCCTCACACTCTCCCCATAGCCCTGTATCAATCCCAAACTAATCCCACTGCCCCACTCTCTCCCCATAGCCCTGTATCAATCCCAAACTAATCCCACTGTCCCGCTCTCTCCCCATATCCCTGTATCAATCCCAAACTAATCCCACTGCCTCACTCTCTCCCCATATCCCTGTATCAATCCCAAACTAATCCCACTGCCCCACTCTCTCCCCATAGCCCTGTATCAATCCCAAACTAATCCCACTGCCTCACTCTCTCCCCATATCCCTGTTTCAATCCCAAACTAATCCCACTGCCTCACTCTCTCCCCATAGCCCAGTGTCAATCCCAAATTAATCCCACTGCCCCACTCTCTCCCCATAGCCCAGTGTCAATCCCAAACTAATCCCACTGCCCCACTCTCTCCTCATAGCCCTATATCAATCCCAAACTAATCTCACTGCCCCACTCTCTCCCCATATCCCTGTATCAATCCAAAACTAATCCCACTGCCTCACTCTCTCCCCATATCCCTGTATCAATCCCAAACTAATCCCACTGCCTCCCTCTCTCCCCATATCCCTGTATCAATCCCAAACTAATCCCACTTCATCACTCTCTTCCGATATCCCTGAATCAATCTCAAACTAATCCCACTGCCCCACTCTCTCCCCATAGCCCAGTGTCAATCCCAAACTAATCCCACTGCCCCACACTCTCCCCATAGCCCTGTATCAATCCCAAACTAATCCCACTGCCCCACTCTCTCCCCATAGCCCTGTATCAATCCCAAACTAATCCCACTGCCCCACTCTCACTCCATAGCCCTGTATCAATCCCAAACTAATCCCACTGCCTCACTCTCTCCCCATAGCCCAGTGTCAATCCCAAACAAATCTCACTGCCCCACTTTCTCCCCATAGCCCAGTGTCAATCCCAAACTAATCTCACTGCCTCACTCTCTCACAATGGCCGTGTATCAATCCCAAACTAATCTCACTGCCTCACTCTCTCACAATGGCCGTGTATCAATCCCAAACTAATCCCACTGCCTCAATCTCTCCCCATAGCCCTGTATCAATCCCAAACTAATCTCACTGCCTCACTCTCTCCCCATAGCCCTGTATCAATCCCAAACTAATCCCACTGCCCCACTCTCTCCCCATAGCCCTGTATCAATCCCAAACTAATCTCACTGCCCCACTCTCTCCCCATAGCCCAGTGTCAATCCCAAACTAATCCCATTGCCTCAGTCTCTCCCCATATCCCTATATCAATCCCAAACTAATCTCACTGCCCCACTCTCTCCCCATATCCCTGTATCAATCCAAAACTAATCCCACTGCCTCACTCTCTCCCCATATCCCTGTATCAATCCCAAACTAATCCCACTGCCTCACTCTCTCCCCATATCCCTATATCAATCCCAAACTAATCCCACTGCATCACTCTCTTCCGATATCCCTGTATCAATCTCAAACTAATCCCACTGCCCCACTCTCTCCCCATAGCCCTGTATCAATCCCAAACTAATCCCACTGCCTCACTCTCTCCCCATATCCCTGTATCAATCCCAAACTAATCCCACTGCCTCACTCTCCCCATAGCCCAGTGTCAATCCCAAATTAATCCCACTGCCCCACTCTCTCCCCATAGCCCAGTGTCATTCCCAAACTAATCCCACTGCCCCACTCTCTCCTCATAGCCCTGTATCAATACCCAAACTATTCCCTCTGCCCCAACTTCCTCCCCATAGCCCTGTATCAATACCCAAACTAATCCCACTGCCCCGCTCTCTCCCCATAGCCCTGTATCAATCCCAAACTAATCCCACTGCCCCACTCTCTCACCATAGCTCTGTATCAATCCCAAACGAATCCCACTGCCCCACTCTCTCCCCATATCCCTGTATCAATCCCAAACTAATCCCACTGCCTCCCTCCCCATAGCCCTGTATCAATCCCAGACTAATCCCACTGCCCCACTCTCTCCCCATAGCCCAGTGACAATCCCAAACTAATCTCACTGCCCCACTCTCTCCCCAAAGCCCTGTATCAATCCCAAACTAATCCCATTGTCCCACTCTCTCCCCATAGCCCTGTATCAATCCCAAACTAATCCCATTGTCCCACTCCCTCCCCGTATCAATCCCAAACTAATCCCACTGCCTCACACTCTCACCATAGGCCTGCATCAATCACCGGAGATAACACTACAACTACAGGTGGGAGGGTTTATTTGCACCATGTGCCACAATTAATGGAGCAGACAATCGTTACTTGTCCATCTTTTCATATGCCCTGTCCAATATGTCTGTGTTCCTATATATCCGTGCCCCTATATCTCCGTGTCCCTATATGTCTGTGCCCCATATGTCTGTGTTCCTATATATCCGTGCCCCTATATATAAGTGTCCCTATATGTCTGTGCCCCATATGTCTGTGTTCCTATATATCCATGTCCCTATATATCCGTGTCCCTATAGGTCTGTGCCCCATATGTCTGTGTTCCTATATATCCGTGTCCCTATATATCCGTGCGCCTATATGTCCGTGCCCCTATATATCCGTGTCCCTATATGTCCGTGTCCCTATACGTCTGTGTTCATATATGTCCGTGCCCCTATAAATCCGTGCCCCTATATATACGTGCCCCTATATATCCGTGCCCCTATATATTCGTGTCCCTATATGTCTGTGACCCATATGTCTGTGTTCCTATATATCCATGCCCCTATATGTCTGTGCCCCATATGTCTGTGTTCCTATATATCCGTGTCCCTATATATCCGTGCCCCTCTATATCCGTGTCCCTATATGTCTGTGCCCCATATGTCCGTGCCCCCATATATCCGTGCCCCCATATATCCGTGCCCCCATATATCCGTGCCCCCATATATCCGTGCCTCTATATATCTGCGCCCCTATATATCCGTGTCCCTATATGTCTGTGACCCATATGTCTGTGTTCCTATATATCCGTATCCCTATATATCCGTGTCCCTTTATGTCTGTGCACCATATGTCTGTGTTCCTATATATCCATGCCCCTGTATATCCGTGTCCCTATATGTCTGTGACCCATATGTCTGTGTTCCTATATATCCGTGCCCCTATATGTCTGTGCCCCATATGTCTGTGCCCCTATATGTCTGTGCCCCATATGTCTGTGTTGCTATATATCCGTGCCCCTATATGTCTGTGCCCCATATGTCTGTGTTCCTATATATCCGTGCCCCTATATATCCGTGTCCCTATATGTCTGTGCCCCATATGTCTGTGTTCCTATATATCCGTGCCCCTATATATTTGTGTCCCTATATGTCTGTGCACCATATGTCTGTGTTCCTATATATCCGTGTCCCTATATGTCTGTGCCCCATATGTCTGTGATCCTATATATCCGTGTCCCTATATGTCTATGCCCCATATGTCTGTGTTCCTATATATCCATGCCCCTATATATTTGTGTCCCTATATGTCTGTGCACCATATGTCTGTGTTCCTATATATCCGTGTCCCTATATGTCTGTGCACCATATGTCTGTGTTCCTATATATCTGTGTCCCTATATGTCTGTGCCCCATATGTCTGTGATCCTATATATCCGTGTCCCTATATGTCTATGCCCCATATGTCTGTGATCCTATATATCCGTGTCCCTATATGTCTGTGCACCATATGTCTGTGTTCCTATATATCCGTGCCCCTATATATCCGTGTCCCTATATGTCTGTGCACCATATGTCTGTGATCCTATATATCCGTGCCCCTACATGTGCCCCTATACGTCTGTTCTCTTGAGCATCCCAAAGTTCTTTGTGCCACCAATAATGGTCGTGCCTTGTGTCAAGGTCTGAGCTATGGGATTCTCCCCATAAAGGTCTCCAACTCTCTACTTAAAACCTACATCCTCAACAAATCTTTTGGTGACCAGACCTAATATCTCCTTAAACCACTCAATGTCAAATTTTGTTTGATAATAGCTCCTGTGAAGCACCTTGGGAGGGCTTTCAACATGAAACAAAATATACAACACTCTCTCCCCGTAGACCTGTATCAATCCCAAACTAATCCCACTGCCCCACTCTCTCCCCATAGCCCTGTATCAATCCCAAACTAATCCCACTGCCCCACTCTCTCCCCATAGCCCTGTATCAATCCCAAACTAATCCCACTGCCCCACTCTCTCCCCATAGCCCTGTATCAATCCCAAACTAATCTCACTGACCCACTCTCTCCCGATATCCCTGTATCAATCCCAAACTAATCCCACTGCCCCACTCTCACCCCATAGCCCAGTGTCAATCCCAAATTAATCCCACTGCCCCACTCTCTCCCCACAGCCCAGTGTCAATCCCAAACTAATCCCACTGCCTCACTCTCTCCCCATATCCCTGTATCAATCCCAAACTAATCCCACTGCCCCACTTACTCCTCATAGCCCTGCATCAATCCCAAACTAAACCCACTGCCCCACTCTCTCCCCGTAGCCCAGTATCAATCCCAAACTATTCCCACTGCCTCACTCTCTCACCTTAGCCCTGTATCAATCCCAAACTAATCCCACTGCCCCGCTCTCCCCCCATAGCCTTGTATCAATCCCAAACTAATCCCACAGCCCCGCTCTCCCCCCATAGCCCTGTATCAATCCCAAACTAATCCCATTGTCCCACTCCCTCCCCGTATCAATCCCAAACTAATCCCACTGCCTCACACTCACCATAGACCTGTATCAATCCCAAACTAATCCCATTGTCCCACTCTTTCCTCATAGCCCAGTGTCAATCCCAAATTAATCCCACTGCCTCACTCTATCCCCATAGCCCTGTATCAATCCCAAACTCATCCCACTGCCTCACTCTCTCCCCATAGCCCAGTGTCAATCCCAAACTAATCCCACTGCCTCACTCTCTCCCCATATCCCCGTATCAATGCCAAACTCATCCCACTGCCTCACACTCTCACCATAGCCCTGCATCAATCACCGGAGATAACACTACAACTACAGGTGGGAGGGTTTATTTGCACCATGTGACACAATTAATGGAGCAGACAATCGTTACTTGGCCATCTTTTCATATGCCCTGTCCAATATTTATCCCTCAACCAGCATCACTCAAACAGCAGATTATCTGCTGTTATTATTTATCACAATGATGTCTGAGAGATCTTGCTGTGTGTAAATTGGCTGTCACGTTTCCTATTTTACAACAATGCCTACACTTCACAAGTACTTAATCAGCTGTGAAGTGCTTCAGATGTCCGAAGGTTGAGCTATCTAAATTGATGCTGTATAAATGCATATTTTCTGAGGTTGTGGTTGACTCTTATGTGCCCTGTGAACCAGCCTAGCACGTTCACCACCTCCCTCTGCACAGGGAGAGCAGGATGGGCAACAAACACTGACCTCACCAGCGACTCCCACGTCCTGAGAAACATACATTCTTCTTTACCTGTGGTCTAATGATTATTTGGTATATATTTCTTTTTACTCTATGCCCCCATTCATGAAGCTCAAAATTCTATTTTGTTAAACCTTCACACACACACACACCGCAATTTCGGGGAAGTACATACTTGACCCTCTAGATCTCACTCTGCATCCACATGCCTCAGTGAGCGATACTATTGTCATTGTTCCTCCCGAAATGTATTATCTCACACTTATCCATATTAAACTGTTTCTGCCCCCTGTCTGCCCTTTCTACGCTATCTGACATTGCGTCGATCTACACATGCACATTCTCACCGCTTTCGAACAATCTCATGTCCTCCTTCTCCCTGGGCTTCTGCCAGACTGCTGCTCTGCTGTGCTTTGCCCTCCCTCTGTGTTTGGCTTGTGTGCTTGATGGAACGTGGCCCCTGGCTCCCAGGGCCTCTGCCGGGATCCCAGCGGGAGGTGCCTCCTGTGAATCTGAGAGGTGAAACAGAGAGCTGAGGTCAAATCGCCGGGGTCTGAATCAGCAGAACAATGTTTAGAAAAGTCAAGGAGCTGACCTGCTCTCAAGCTCTCGCTGCTCCTCTCGGGATCCAACTGGCCAATCCTGCTCCTTGTCCCTGATTTCGGCATGTAGAAGAGTTTGGTGCTACCTGCAGGCTTGTATGGCAACATCACAGGGACGTCTGCAGGCAAGAAAAAATATTTCAGCATGTCTCCCCCACCGACCCCGCCAGAATGGAAATCCTGGTGTCTTGTAGGTCAGTGGTCAAGTACTGGGCACAGTTTCTGGTCTCCTGACTTAAGGAAGGACACAGTTGCATTGAAGGCAGTTCAAAGAAGGTTCACGAGGCAGATGCCTGGGATGAAGGAGCTGTCTAATGAGGAAAGGTGGAGCTGCTGGGTCTGTGCTCCTTGAAGTTTAGAAGAATAAGAGGTGATCTTATTGAAAGATAAAAGATCCTGAGGGAGCTTGACAGGGTCAATGTGGAGAGGATGTTTCCTGTCGTGAGGGAATCCACAACAAGTTTAACGTGGAGGTGAGGACGAACTTCTTTTCTCAACGGGTGGTTGGTCTTCTACAAAGAGCAGTGGAGGCTGGGTCATTGAATATATTCAAAGCTGAGTCGGACAGATTTTTGATCGACAAGGGAGCCGAGAGTTATGGGGGTCAGACAGGAGAGTGGAGTTGAGGCCACAGTCAGGCCAGCCACCATTATTGAATGGTGGAGCAGGCTCAATGGGCCAAATGGCCTACTCCTGCTCTTATTTCTTATTACCTTATCAAACTCAGATCCCCAGAGAATGTTCAGGGTCCACAAACGAAGGTGAATGGGATTTGCTGCTGTGATGGCATGGGTTATGGTGGATCGAGCATCGCTGGTTGTTATTTTGATTTCTTCACCAGCTCGAGCAGTTCAGTTGAGGCCTCACAAACCGGGGAGCTCGGTGTCAGGCCTAGGGGCCTGGTGCACTCAGACAGCAAGACATTACTAAGTGATGGCAGGGTGAGCTCTGAGATGGCTCTGGAGAAGGGCATGTAACAGGATTATCAGCACCTCAGACTGGCTGAGAATCCTGAAAGAAGCAACGAGAGGCCTCAGAGACACAGGGAAATGGATTTGCGGGGTGAGGGCTGGAGTAGGATAGGAATGAGCCACTATGTCAACATTGTCCAGGAGCCTCAAGCAGGGGTTCGTTCACGGAGTTTGACAGTTGGGCCTGTGAGTGGAGCTCAGTCCCAGTTACTGGTGGTGCCCCAACGGTAGAAATGCCACACACCAGGCAGGCAGCCTGTTAGTAATATTCCAGCATAGACAGGCTGGTAAACAGCAAGTACAAGACCATGAAACACTCAGCACTGTACAACCAATAGGCGGGCAGTGGAATGTACCTAACACGAGCCACTGAGCCTAATCCCACTCCAGGAAGAGCAGGGGGTTGTGGTGCGGTGAAGCAGTTAACAGGCAGGTTTCTAATTACCTTCCAGCTGGAGGGAAGGTAAATGATTTCACGTCACCAATTGTTAGGAACTAGACATAGTTTAATAAGTCATATTTGAATGCGTTAGGAATAAGGTATATCTTTAAGTTTAATTTGTATTTCTGGATTGCGTGTTAAGAAAGGGAGGACTTGAGATTTGGTTTCACTTTAAAAGATTCTCTGCATTCTAATGAGGTTTTAGGACTCCCAGAGGCACCCACAGAGACAGAAAAAAACAGAAATTCAAGTTTCAGTTCAGTTGAAACCAGGAGGAGCTGGACCGGAGAGGGAACTACAGAAATCGGATCTCTCATTAGAACGGAAGGAGGACCAGAAGCCAGGGAGCAGGAAAAAAAGAAAGTGCCAAGAAGACCTTCTAGTGACAAGAAAAGAACAGGAATCTGGAAACGGCCCTGTTAAACCAAGTTAAGAGTGAGGGGCAAAGGAAGGCTCCATTCTTAAGGGGAGAAAGCTGCAGGATGCAGACTGAAAGCAAAACAGGCATTCGGGAATTCAGAGGATTCAAGGTGACAGCCAAAGCTTGGTGACTCCTTACCGTAGGCATGTGAAGCAGTGGTGTTCTGTTGCCACGGCTGAGTATCTGAGAGAGAGTGTGTGCAGGGCAAAAGCCTGAATGCATGTGGCAATCCAGGGGAGAGGGACATCAGAAGCAGAGTTCAAAACCCTGGATGTGAACCCTTGTGGAAGGCGTCCGAGAGAGAGCGTGGTTTGGGAGTAGATTCCAAAGTGGGCTCTCCGAAACTGAAGATTGGAAACCCTTGTGTGAAAGACAGACTTCAGTTCAGAGAATAAGATACCTTTTCTAACTTGCTTTCTCCTGATGAATCTGAATATAACTGTAAAGGGATAGGTGTGGGTGAAGGTGACAATAAAGTTAAGCTTTTCCTGTTGAATGAAGGTTTGATTCTTTTGTTGAATCCTGTGACTCTGTTCAGCAGCTACCCTCCATGTTTTTAAACAAAAAATAAAAGTTAGGATCTATCCACCCTGAGATCTGATGTCACAGGAGTAACACCAGCAGTGATCATAACACAATCACAATCTCTATTATATCAGATCAACTGAGCAAAGTTTCCTGCAACTCCCTAACACAGAGCATTGATGGACATTCCACACAGAAATGTAAACAGGCAATGGGTTTACAGGAAAAAAATTGTGATGGGTGACTCCATCATTAATCACTCTTTGCAAAAAAACATGCTTCAACCAAAAGACATTGAGGACAATTGTTGCAGGCAATTATACTCTCATCCAGTTATCCACTCGAGGTATACAGAACAGTATTGAACTCCCCGCACAGAAAGCCTTCTCACACTCCCCGCACACAGAGCCTCCATCACACTCCCCGCACACAGAGCCTCTATCACACACCCCGCACACAGAGCCCTGACACACTCCCCGCAGGCAGAGCCTCTATCACAATCCCCGCACAGAGAGCCTCTATACCACTCACCGCACACAGAGCCTCTATCACACTCCCCGCACACAGAGCCTCTATCACACTCCCCGCACACAGAGCCTCCATCACACTCCCCGCACACAGAGCCACCATCACACTCCTCGCCGCAGAGCCTCTATCACACTCCCCGCACACAGAGACTCTATAACACTCCCTGCACACAGAGCCTCCATCATACTCCTCGCACACAGTGCCCCTAACATACTCCCCACACACGGAGCCTCAATCACACTCCCCGCACACAGAGCCTCAATCTAACTCACCGCACACAGACCCCTGACACACTCCACGCACACAGTGCCGTGACAGACTCCCCGCACTCAGAGCCCTGACACACTCCCCGCACTCAGAGCCCTGACACACTCCCCGCACACAGAGCCCTGACACACTCCCCGCACACAGAGCCCTGACACACTCCCCGCACACAGAGCCTCTATCACACTCCCCGCACACAGAGCCTCTATCACACTCCCCGCACACAGAGCCTCCATCACACTCCCCGCACACAGAGCCACCATCACACTCCTCGCCGCAGAGCCTCTATCACACTCCCCGCACATAGAGACTCTATAACACTCCCTGCACACAGAGCCTCCATCATACTCCTCGCAAACAGTGCCCCTAACATACTCCCCACACACGGAGCCTCAATCACACTCCCCGCACACAGAGCCTCAATCTAACTCACCGCACACAGACCCCTGACACACTCCACGCACACAGTGCCGTGACAGACTCCCCGCACTCAGAGCCCTGACACACTCCCCGCACTCAGAGCCCTGACACACTCCCCGCACACAGAGCCCTGACACACTCCCCGCACACAGAGCCCTGACACACTCCCCGCACACAGAGCCTCTATCACACTCCCCGCACACAGAGCCTCTATCACACTCCCGGCACACAGAGCCTCTATTACACTCCCTGCACACAGAGCCCTGACACACTCCCCGCAGGCAGAGCCTCTATCACAATCCCCGCACAGAGAGCCATATACCACTCACCGCACACAGAGCCTCTATCACACTCCTCGCCGCAGAGCCTCTATCACACTCCCCGCACACAGAGCCTCTATCACATTCCCCGCACACAGAGCCTCTATCAAACTCCCCGCACACAGAGCCTCTATCACACTCCCCGCACACAGAGCCTCTATCACACTCCCCGCACACAGAGCCCTGACACACTCAGCGCACACAGAGCCCTGACACACACCCCGCACACAGAGCCCTGACACACTCCCCGCACACAGAGCCCTGACACACTCCCTGCACACAGAGCCCTGACACACTCCCGGCACACAGAGCCCTGACAAACTCCCCGCACACAGAGCCCTGACACAATCCCCGCACACAGAGCCCCGACACACTCCCCGCACACAGAGCCCTGACACACTCCCCGCACACAGAGCCCTGACACACTCCCTTCACACAGAGCCCTGACACACTCCCCGCACACAGAGCCCTGACACACTCCCCGCACACAGAGCACTGACACACTCCCCGCACACAGAGCCCTGACATACTCCCCTCACACAGAGCCCTGACACACTCCCCGCACACAGAGCCCTGACACACTCCCCGCACACAGAGCCCTGACAAACTCCCCGCACACAGAGCCCTGACACAATCCCCGCACACAGAGCCCTGACACACTCCCCGCACACAGAGCGCTGACACACTCCCCGCACACAGAGCCCTGACACACTCCCTTCACACAGAGCCCTGACACACTCCCCGCACACAGAGCCCTGACACACTCCCCGCACACAGAGCCCTGACACACTCCCCGCACACAGAGCCGTGACACTCTCCCCGCACAGAGACCTGACACACTCCCCGCACACAGAGCCCTGACACACTCCCCGCACACAGAGCCCTGACACTCTCCCCGCACACAGAGCCTCTATCACACTCCCCGCACACAGAGCCCTGACACACTCCCCGCACACAGAGCCCTGACACACTCCCTGCACACAGAGTCTCTATCACACTCCTCGCACACGGAGCCTCTATCACACTCCCCGCACACAGAGCCTCTATCACACTCCCCGCACAAAGAGCCTCTATCATACTCCCCGCACGCAGAGCCTCGATCAAACTCACCGCACAAATAGCCACAATCACACTCCCCGCACACAGAGACTCTATCACACTCCCCGCACGCAGAGCCTCTATCACACTCTCTGAACACAGAGCCTCTATCACACTCCCCGCACACAGAGCCCTGACACACTCCCCGCGCACAGAGCACTGACACACTCCCCGCGCACAGAGCCCTGACACACTCCCCGCACACAGAGCCTCTATCACACTCCCCGCACACAGAGCCCTGACACACTCAGCGCACACAGAGCCTCTATCACACTCCCCGCACAGAGAGCCCTGACACACTCCCCGCACACAGAGCCCTGACACACTCCCCGCACACAGAGCCTCTATCACACTCCCCGCACACAGAGCATCTATGTGCAGGGAGCGTGATAGAGGCTCTGTGTGCGGGGAGTGAGATGGAGGCTCTGTGTGCGGGGAGTGTGATAGAGGCTCTGTGCGCGGGGAGTGTGTCAGGGCTCTGTGCGCGGGGAGTGTGTCAGGGCTCTGTGTGCGGGCAGTGTGATAGAGGCTCTGTGTGCGGGGAGTGTGATAGAGGCTCTGTGTGCGGGGAGTGTGATAGAGGCTCTGTGTGCGGGGAGTGTGATAGAGGCTCTGTGTGCGGGGAGTGTGATAGAGGCTCTGTGTGCGGGGAGTGTGATAGAGGCTCTGTGTGCGGGGAGTGTGATAGAGGCTCTGTGTGCGGGGAGTGTGATAGAGGCTCTGTGTGCGGAGAGTGAGATGGAGGCTCTGTGTGCGGGGAGTGTGATGGAGGCTCTGCGTGCGGGGAGTGTGTCAGGGCTCTGTGTGCGGGGAGTGTGATAGAGGCTCTGCGAGCGGGGAGTATGATAGAGGCTCTGTGTCCGGGGAGTGTGAAAGAGGCTCTGTGAGCGGGGTGTGTGATAGAGGCTCTGCGTGCGGGGAGTGTGATAGAGGCTCTGTGTGCGGGGAGTGTGATAGAGGCTCTGTGTGCGGGGAGTGTGATAGAGGCTCTGTGTGCGGGGAGTGTGATAGAGGCTCTGTGTGCGGGGAGTGTGATAGAGGCTCTGTGTTCGGGGAGTGTGATAGAGGCGCTGTGGGTGGGGAGTGTGATGGAGGCTCTGTGCGCGGGGAGTGCAAGCGGCCTCCGTGTGCTTGTATGACACATACTGCACACAGAGCCTCTATCACACTCCTCGCACGCAGAGCCTCCATTACACTCCCCGCACACAGAGCCCTGACACACTCCCCGCACACAGAGCCCTGACACACTCCCCACACACAGAGCCTCCATCACAATCCCCGCACACAGAGTCCTGACACACTCCCCGCACACAGAGCCCTGACACACTCCCCGCACACAGAGCCTCCATCACACTCCCCGCACACGGAGCCTCCATCACACTCCCCGCACACGGAGCCTCCATCACACTCCCCGCACACAGAGCCTCTATCACACTCCCCGCATGCAGAGCCTCTATCACACTCCCCACTTGCAGAGCCTCTATCACACTCCCCGCACGCAGAGCCTCTATCACACTCCCCGCGCACAGAGCCTCTATCACACTCCCCGCACACAGAGCCCTGACACACTCCCCGCACACAGAGCCTCTATCACACTCCCCGCACACAGAGCCTCTATCACACTCCCCGCACACAGAGCCTCTATCACACTCCCCGCACACAGAGCCTCGATCACACTCCCCGCACACAGAGCCTCTATCACACTCCCTGCACACAGAGCCTCTATCACACTCCCCGCACACAGAGCCCTGACACACTCCCCGCACACAGAGCCTCTATCACACTCCCCGCACACAGAGCCCTGACACACTCCCCGCACACAGAGCCTCTATCACACTCCCCGCACACAGAGCCCTGACACACTCCCCGCACACAGAGCCCTGACACACTCCCCGCACACAGAGCCTCTATCACACTCCCCGCACACAGAGCCGCCATCACACTCCTCGCCGCAGAGCCTCTATCACACTCCCCGCACACAGAGCCTCTATCACACTCCCCGCACACAGAGCCTCCATCACACTCCCCGCACACAGAGCCTCTATCACACTCCCCGCACACAGAGCGTCTATCACACTCCGCGCACACAAAGACTCCATCACACTCCCCGCACACAGAGCCTCCATCACACTCCCCGCACACGGAGCCTCTATCACACTCCCCGCACACAGAGCCTCTATCACACTCCCCGCACACAGAGCCTCTATCACACTCCCCGCACACAGAGCCTCTATCACACTCCCCACACACAGAGCCTCCATCACACTCCCGGCACACAGAGCCTCTATCACACTCCCCGCGCACAGAGCCTCTATCACACTCCCCGCACACAGAGCCTCTATCACACTCCCCACGCACAGAGCCTCCATCACACTCCCCGCGCACAGAGCCTCTATCACACTCCCGGCACACAGAGCCTCTATCACACTCCCCGCGCACAGAGCCTCTATCACACTCCCCGCGCACAGAGCCTCTATCACACTCCCCGCACACAGAGCCCTGACACACTCCCCGCACACAGAGCCTCTATCACAATCCCCGCACAGAGCCTCTATCACACTCCCCGCACACAGAGCCCTGACACACTCCCCGCACACAGAGCCCTGACACACTCCCCGCACACAGAGCCTCTATCACACTCCCCGCACGCCGAGCCTCAATCACACTCCCCGCACACAGAGCCTCCATCACACTCCCCGCACACAGAGCCTCCATCACACTCCCCGCACGCAGAGCCTACATCACACTCCCCGCACGCAGAGCCTACATCACACTCCCCGCACACAGAGCTCTGACACACTTCCCGCACACAGAGCCCTGACAAACTCCCCGCACACAGAGCCCTGACACACTCCCCGCACACAGAGCCCTGACACACTCCCCGCACACAGAGCCCTGACACACTCCCCGCACACAGAGCCTCTATCACACTCCCCGCACACAGAGCCTCTATCACAATCCCCGCACACAGCGCCTCCATCACACTCCCCACACGCAGAGCTTCTATCACACTCCCCGCACACAGAGCCTACATCACACTCCCCGCACACAGAGCCCTGACACACTCCCCGCACACAGAGCCCTGACACACTCCCCACACACAGAACATCTATCACACTCCCCACTCGCAGAGCCTCTATTACACTCCCCGCACACAGAGCCTCTATCACACTCCCTGCACACACAGCCACTATCACACTCCCCGCACGCAGAGCCTCTATCACACTGTCTGCACACAGAGCCTCTATCACACTCCCCGCACACAGAGCCTCTATCACACTCCCCGCACACAGAGCCTCTATCACACTCCCCGCACACAGAGCGTCTATCACAATCCCCGCACACAGAGCCTCTATCAAACTCTCCGCACACAGAGCGTCTATCACACTCCCCGCACACAGAGCCCTAACACACTCCCCGCACACGGAGCCTCGATCACACACTCCGCACACAGAGCCCTGACACACACCCCGCACACAGAGCCCTGACACACACCCCGCACGCAGAGCCCTGACACACACCCGGCACACAGAGCCCTGACACAATCCCCGCACACAGAGCCCTGACACACACCCCGCACACAGAGCCCTGACACACTCCCCGCACACAGAGCCCTGACACACTCCCCGCACACAGAGCCCTGACACACTCCCCGCACACAGAGCCCTGACACACTCCCCGCACACAGAGCCTCTATCACACTCCCCGCACACAGAGCCTCTATCACACTCCCCGCACACAGAGCCTCTATCACACTCCCCGCACACAGAGCCTCTATCACACTCCCCGCACACAGAGCCTCTATCACACTCCCCGCACACAGAGCCTCTATCACACTCCCCGCACACAGAGCCTCTATCACACTCCCCGCACACAGAGCCCTGACACACTCCCCGCACACAGAGCCCTGACACACTCCCCGCACACAGAGACCTGACACTCTCCCCGCACACAGAGCCCTGACATACTCCCCGCACACAGAGCCCTGACACACTCCCCGCACACAGAGCCCTGACACACTCCCCGCACACAGAGCCCTGACACACTCCCCGCACACAGAGCCTCGATCACACTCCCCGCACGCAGAGCCTCTATCACACTCCCCGCACACAGAGCCCTGACACACTCCCCGCACACAAAGCCGCCATCACACTCCTCGCCGCAGAGCCACTATCACACTCCCCGCACACAGAGCCTCTATAACACTCCCTGCACACAGAGCCTCCATCATACTCCTCGCACACAGTGCCCCTAACATACTCCCCACACACGGAGCCTCAATTACACTCCCCGCACACAGAGCCTCAATCTCACTCACGTCACACAGACCCCTGACACACTCCACGCACAAAGAGCTGTGACAGACTCCCCGCACTCAAAGCCCTGACACACTCCCCGCACACAGAGACCTGACACACTCCCCGCACACAGAGCCTCTATCACACTCCCCGCACAGAGCCTCTATCACACTCCCGGCACACAGAGCCTCTATTACACTCCCCGCACACAGAGCCTCTATCACACTCCCCGCACACAGAGCCTCTATCACATTCCCCGCACACAGTGCCCTGACAAACTCCCCGCACACAGAGCCCTGACACAATCCCCGCACACAGAGCCCTGACACACTCCCTGCACACAAAGCATCTATCACACTCCCCGCACACAGAGCCCTGACACACTCCCCGCACACAGAGCCCTGACACACTGCCTGCACAATGAGCCTCTATCACACTCCCCGCACACAGAGCCGCCATCACAATCCTCGCACACAGAGCCTCTATCACACTCCTCGCACACAGAGCCTCTATCACACTCCCCGCACAAAGAGCCTCTATCATACTCCCCGCACACAGAGCCTCGATCAAACTCACCGCACAAATAGCCACAATCACACTCCCCGCACACAGAGACTCTTTCACATTCCCCGCACGCAGAGCCTCTATCACTCTCTGAACACAGAGCCTCTATCACACTCCCCGTACACAGAGCCCTGACACACTCAGCGCACAGAGCCTCTATCACACTCCCCGCACACAGAGCCTCTATCACACTCCCCGCACACAGAGCCCTGACACACTCAGCGCACACAGAGCCTTTATCACACTCCCCGCACACAGAGCATCTATCACACACCCCGCGCACAGAGCCCTGACACACTCCCCGCACACAGAGCCCTGACACACTCCCCGCACACAGAGCCTCTATCACACTCACCGCACACAGAGCATCTATCACGCTCCCTGCACACAGAGCCTCTATCACACTCCCTGCACATAGAGGCTCTGTGTGCGGGGAGTGTGATAGAGGCTCTGTGTGCGGGGAGTGTGATAGAGGCTCTGTGTGTGAGGAATGTCATAGAGGCTCTGCGTACGGGGAGAGTGATAGAGGCTCTGTGTGTGGGGAGTGTGTCAGGGCTCTGTGTGCGGGGAGTGTGATAGACGCTCTGTGTGTGGGGAGTGTGATAGACGGTCTGTGCGCGGGGAGTGTGATAGAGGCTCTGTGTGCGGGGAGTGAGATGGAGGCTCCGTGTGTGGGGAGTGTGATAGAGGCTCTGTGTGCGGGGAGTGTTTCAGGGCTCTGTGTGCGGGGAGTGTGTCAGGGCTCTGTGTGCGGGGAGTGTGATAGAGGCTCTGTGTGCGGGGAGTGTGATGGAGGCTCTGTGTGCGGGGAGTGTGATAGAGGCTCTGTGTGCGGGGAGTGTGATAGAGGCTCTGTGTGCGGGGAGTGTGTCAGGGCTCTGTGTGCGGGGAGTGTGTCAGGGCTCTGTGTGCGGGGAGTGTGATAGAGGCTCTGTGTGCGGGGAGTGTGTCAGGGCTCTGTGCACGGGGAGAGTGATAGAGGCTCTGTGTGCGGTGAGTGTGATAGAGGCTCTGTGTGCGGGGAGTGTGATAGAAGCTCTGTGTGCGGGGAGAGTGATAGAGGCTCTGTGTGCGGGGAGTGTGATAGAGGCTCTGTGTGCGGGGAGTGTGATAGAGGCTCTGTGTGTGGGGAGTGTGATGGAGGCTCTGCGTGCGGGGAGTGTGATAGACGCTCTGTGTGCGGGGAGTGTGATGGAGGCTCTGCGTGCGGGGAGTGTGATAGACGCTCTGTGTGCGGGGAGTGTGATAGAGGCTCTGTGTGCGGGGAGTGTGATAGAGGCTCTGCGTGCGGGGAGTGTGATTGAGGCTCTGTGTGCGGGGAGTGTGATAGACGCTCTGTGTGCGGGGAGTGTGTCAGGGCTCTGTGTGCGGGGAGTGAGATGGAGGCTCTGTGTGCGGGGAGTGTGATAGAGGCTCTGTGCGCGGGGAGTGTGTCTGGGCTCTGTGCGCGGGGAGTGTGTCAGGGCTCTGCGTGCGGGGAGTGTGATAGAGGCTCTGTGTGCGGGGAGTGTGATAGAGGCTCTGCGTGCGGGGAGTGTGATAGAGGCTCTGTGTGCGGGGAGTGTGATAGAGGCTCTGTGGGCGGGGAGTGTGATGGAGGCTCTGTGTGCGGGGAGAGTGATAGAGGCTCTGTGTGCGGGGAGTGTGATAGAGGCTCTGTGTGCGGGGAGTGCAAGCGGCCTCCGTGTGCTTGTATCACACATACTGCACACAGAGCCTCTATCACACTCCTCGCACGCAGAGCCTCCATCACACTCCCCGCACACAGACCCTCTATCACACTCCCCGCACACAGAGCATACATCACACTCCCCGCACACAGAGCCTCTATCACACTCCCCACACACAGAGCCTCTATCACACTCCCCGCACACAGAGCCTCTATCACACTCCCCGCACACAGAGCCTCTATCACACTCCCCGCACACAGAGCCTCTATCACACTCCCCGCACACAGAGCCTCTATCACACTCCCCGCACACAGAGCCTCCATCACACTCCCCGCACACAGAGCCTCTATCACACTCCCCGCACTCAGAGCCCTGACACACTCCCCGCACACAGAGCCCTGACACACTCCCCGCACACAGAGCCCTGACACACTCCCCGCACACAGAGCCTCTATCACACTCCCCGCACACAGAGCCTCTATCACACTCCCCGCACACAGAGCCTCTATCACACTCCCCGCACACAGAGACCTGACACACTCCCCGCACACAGAGCCCTGACACACTCCCCGCACACAGAGCCCTGACACACTCCCCGCACACAGAGCCCTGACACACTCCCCTCACACAGAGCCCTGACACACTCCCCGCACACAGAGCCCTGACACACTCCCCGCACACAGAGCCTCTATCACACTCCCCGCACACAGAGCCTCTAACACACTCCCCGCACACAGAGCCTCTAACCCACTCCCCGCACACAGAGCCCTGACACACTCCCCGCACGCAGAGTCATAATACACTCCCAGTTCTTTGAATATCTTTGGTTTCTGCCTGCTGTGTTTGGTGCCTGTCAGATTCTGCGTGCTGGACAGCGTCGCCAGCAAGGCACTGACATCCCAGGGGCTGAATCAATCAGAGATCCGATGTGGGGCTCTGGCTGGAGACTGAGTGGACGATTCGAGCTCACCAGCGGCAGTGGCTGGTGGGACAGCGCCAGGTACCAACACTCTGATTGAAAACCAGTTGGAAGGGAGGCGTTATGCAGTGCAATGTGTTGCGGCACCAGCTGCCTGGTCCTGTCCGAAGGTTCAGTCTACCAGAGCCCACCAACCCAGAAGAGGCAAGCAATACACCAGAGATATGAGAAGGGCCCAGAGTCACTGAGAATATTGGTTATCTGTGGGTTTCCATTTGATCAACTCCACTGTCAACACCTTTTCAAAAGAACTTTTTTATAGTACATATCACCTT